>JAODUK010051592.1:0-19005 GCA_027564635.1 Typhlichthys eigenmanni
CCCCCCCCCCCCCCCCCCCCCCCCCCCCCCCCCCCCCCCCCCCCCCCCCCCCCCCCCCCCCCCCCCCCCCCAGGAGAGCAGAATCTTTGGCCTGAGGTATGGTGGTACTCCTCATCCTCATCCCATTCCTGCTCTTCCTCCACAACACTAGAACCTTGAACGTGCTTCCAACAAGTTCAAGGCTTGATAGAGGCAGATGTGCTGCGTTGAGCTTTGTGGAACTGTGTCAGGGGCTTAGTGGCCACTGTAAGGAGACCTAAGAACAAAGTCTGAGAAGCTACCGACAGCATGTTGGCAGCAGAAGCAACATGTGCAAATAGTGTACATGACTCAATTTTGAATTAGTTAGGGGAATTATCAAAGGGTGTGTGTGTACTATAGTTGCATTGGATGCAGTGTTTTTATTAACATCTGTTGTGAATTGTGAATTTTCATAGCTGCTTGTTTTAACATGAATTTGGTGAGATAATCTGTATTACCTGTACTTTAATATCTAATAATATTTTACCCATGAGCCCTAAAAAGGATGGATTAAGCTTTTAAACTAGATTACCAGCACATAACATGTCAAATTTGTTTAGTGGTCCTTCCAGATGTAAACTATGTTATGCTAATGTATTAAGTACTTCACTGGTGTGGTGGTGGTGAAGTTAAACTGTCCAGTATTCCTCTAGAGTCTATAGGACAGTATGGTCGTACAAATATAGTTCTTACTCTGTAAAGCTGTGTTTATAAACATGTCAAAGAGGATTTATGAGCTGGAGGCAGGATGGGTGAGAAAGTTGTGAAGTTTCTTCTGAGGGACGCGTGGATGTGTGTATTGGGGAAGAGGAAGGAGCTTCTAGAGCTCTAACTACAGTGTGGCCGGGCGTGCGTCATGTGACCAGGTGGCATACTGCTGGTGAACTTTTCTAGATGCCCTTTACAAGTACTGGCGTCGGAGGGGGACAGACCTCACCGAGGTCGATGAGCAGTCGGGTTACTGGAGCTGGCATACATTGCCAAACCATCATTGTTACATGTCACGTCTACACCTAAACACAGATACACATGCTATTCAGCCATTCTGTCAGTGATAACTTTGTTGTTGAATTAATTATTTATAATTAAAAATATTATTCAATTTCAATTTGTATATTTTTTTTCATACATGCCTATATTTATATTCTGAGGGTCCCTATTCTTTTTGCTTGGTAGCCTTACTGTACTCTATCCATATCTCAGGAGCGAGACATGAGGGACCCATTCAGAATGTTTGACAACATGATGATGAACGTCCAGGGCAGGATGCAGGACATGAACAGGAACTTTGTGAGTTTCCACGCACCTTGTTAGTTATCGTGTTAGAATTGTCTTCACTGTGTAGAAAACCTAACCATAAATGCATCTGTATCCTAGTGAGGAAATTTGGTTTTACATATAGGGTTAAAACAATGAGCCGGTTTCACAGACGGGGGTTAAGCCAAGTACTAAAACTAACCTTTTTCAATGGAGATCTCCATTTAATTTTCCTTATAGTCTTGGCCTAGGCTTTAACCCATGTCTGTGAGACCGGCCCAATAAAATGTATTGTAGTTAAATCGACGTGAACATAAAATCAGTCAGCACACACTAAAATACAGTCCACACAGTCGGCCTATGTACAATACCCTAGAACATTCTCAAACCAATCTGTATCTAAAATACAATATCCATTTGTACACACTACAACTGTACATAAGGTTATTAGAGCAGTCTTCTCACTTTTGCCCATATGTGTGCATGTGCTCATTGGTCTAGGAGAACCTGTCAGCAGACACAAACAGCCACTCATTCAGTTCCTCTTCGGTCATGACGTATTCCAAGGTTGGTAACGAGCCTCCCAAGGTGTTCCAGGCCTCATCCGAGACACGCCGTGTCCCTGGAGGGGTACGTTAGACTCTAGATACCTCTGACTATATTAGGCAGTATCATAGAGACTAATGTGGGACATCGCTTTGCAGTTTGGTAGCTGTGTGGCCATAGATTTGTCTGGAGCAGTGACAGTCCTTTTTTGTCTAATTGCATTAGCTAGCATGCTATCCTGAATCAAATGCTAACTGAAGGCTCATTAAGTCCTCACATGAAGACTGTGTCAGCGGTCAACCTTTTATCAAAATGTTTAATTTGTTTAAATGGTGCTCCAGATCAAAGAGACCAGGCGAGCGCTGAAGGACTCTGAGAGCGGCCTGGAGAAGATGTCCATTGGTCACCACATCCAGGACAGGGGACACGTTGTAGAGAAGAAGCACAACAAGAAAACGGGCGAGAAAGAGATGCACCAAGACTTCCAAAATTTGGATGAATGTATGTTGATTATTAATATGCATTGTGTATAGCTCACTCAGTACACATAGGGGTTCTCTGGATTTACTCTCACTCTATATATTTATGTAACGGCACTTCAGTAGCATTGCATCAGTTGCGTTCTTCAGCAAAACGGATGACACCATCTTAATTCCTACTTGAAAAGCACACCACACTGTTGGTTCAAAAGGTCTTCAAAATTGAGCCGAGTCCATATGCCAGTTTGCATTCCTCCCCATGAAAGCAAGTGTTAGTTTCCAAGCCTGTGCCGCCCACAGTCATGGTCGTTGCCCCATCATTCAACAGAAGGATACCGAACATCGCCTTGACCTCTAACCTCTAACCCCTGTCTTGCCCCTCTCTTTCCCTCCCCACCTCCACAGCTGAAGCACTATCGTTTGATGAGGAGTGGCAGCGTGAGATCTCTAGGTTTCATCCATCTGTCCCCATGTCTCGCCTGGAGGCACCCAAGCCCCGTGCTGTGCATCGGGCGGCCCTCACTGGCTCAGAGCATGCCCCCAGGTCAGTGGTGAGACACTCATTCAAATCTCATATTCTTTGTTGAGTGTCCGGGGACAGCATTCCAAGCATGGGAGTAGTGCATCGGTTTTAACTTGTGACCGTACTTGAGTAGTTTGTTTTGTGACATCTGCAGAGAGAAAACACGAGCAAAGGCTGCGGGGAAAAAGCAAGCACACTTCAACAACATCAACATCAAAGGTTCAGAGATTAAGAAGCAGGACTGATCCAATCAATTGCTCTCAAAATATCTGTTTTAGGCCCAATAGAATGTGTGCTACATACATACAGTACATGCATATGTGCGTCTGTCACACAAACAAATGCATAGACAAACAATGCTGTGACTCAACTATAAATGTTGAAACAATTATTAGTCACCTGTGGCTCGAAATAGTACTGATTTCAATGGCAAATTGTTACATATGCGCTGACAAAACAGATTAAAACAGGTTAAATAAGCTTACTTGTAATTATTATACAGATAAAATGTGTATTGTGACCTATTATACCATACATAGTAGTGTAAAGGTGGTTTTTTTTGGGGGGATTGTAAACCTAACCCTTGATCAAATTCAGCAAATGTTGGGCGTTTCTACACAGCCCTGGCTCTATAAATGGGAACATAAACAAGGTGATGCAGACTGCTACGTCACCACAGCACTATCCCACCCTTGGTAATACATGTCCAACATAAGCACTTTCCCTGGGAAGAAAGGAACAAGAAGGTTTGTCTGAGGGAGCACAATTGAAGAAAGGAGTGTTTTGATGAATTCAAATAGCAACCGTCCTTCTCCGGCATCACTTCACCTTCATATTCACGTATTGCACAAAAATAAAATACTTGTTAAAAATGCTTACATTCATAGTTAAATATGACTGTCCTGAGCCGCCTCTGGCATTACAATGTACTGTCAAAGCTTGACATGCAAATAGATGCTTCTGCAGTGGTCATTATGATTGTAATTCCTCATAGGTGGATCACTGCACTAAATATTTCAAATAACTGGAGTTGTGAAAGTAGTTATTTCATCACTTACTGTCTGCTAGTGCACAATGTCTGTTGTAATTATAATAGCATAGTGATTGTTATCTAGATGACTGTATATTTGCTATGTTTAAAAAATGAAGAGAAAAAAATAGATCCTTTTTTATAAATAACACATTTTTCACATGAGCACTCACTTGGAGCTCTGCTGCATGTAGCTCATTTGAAGTAAAAATATGGGTATTTCTGCATTTATTGTAAATTATTTCTAAATCTTAAAAGAATGTTAGATCTTGTAGAATATAAATAAAAATGTGAAAATATAACATTTGTCCTCATTTGTATTGTTTTATAATTTATATACAAATGGCATATTTACGTATCAGTATTTTTGTAAGTCTCAGTCTCCCCATTGATGTCGTATTGTGAATCTCACTGCCAGTTTGATGGTGGTCCATGGTATTTTTGGATCACAGCACTTCTCAGAAACTAATGATCAGGGATCTCACAGCTGCTAGCCCCCGAAATCCCCCGAAAATGTCACGTGATCCATGTACATTTACATTGATTTACACCACTGGGTTAGCAGAGGCTTTTTATCCAAAACAATGTACAATTGCTACATTTATCAGTGGTAGAACATACAGAATACTGTAAAAGCAGTGTGTCTTGGCTGAACAAACAACTTAGTATAAAAAAATCGTACAGATATTAGAGGTCAGTCGCTGCGCTGACTCTGAAAAAGTTGGCTTTAAAGTATTGTATCTGTATTGGTAATGTATTTTAATATCAGTTATTCCACTCGTAAACAAGCATCCAGATTTGACATATGTTGATCTTGTGACAGCATGCAACATATGTCTGAGAGCTTAAATGTCTATTTGCTGTGTTTGAGCACAGCGTGTAGGTACACAAACATGGATCATTTATTTATCGTAGTTCAAATATAACTTCTCACCAGATAGTGTTTTAGTAACCACTAACCAATAAACAGTGTAGAATTACCAAACATGGACATTTACAAATTATAGTTTCCAGGATAGAATTGTCAGTTACTCACAAATTAATAACTTTAGGCAAACTCTCTAAAACATTATGAAATCCCCTCAGTTTAGCAATTACAAACTGGTATTTTATAGGGTGTGAAACACATTTTATTCGCTTTATAATTTGATGTTATGGTTCCTGTATACAGTGGCCTGGTATTCCCATATATATGCACCATATGTCATACGGTATGATCATTCCTTAACACTTTCACTTAAACATGCATACGCCTATAACTGACCCTTAATTATATTTTCTTGAGTTGGATAAACGTGTACGGAGTGTAATTGTGTGGCTATGCATCCACCCATAAAAGGCATCTAGTACTCTACTAAATAAAATTGCCTTACCAACAGATATAAAACCCATAAACGCTGTAGAAAAGGTCTAATATTAAATACAAGATAAGAAATTGTTTTGAGACCAGTACAATTGCCATGTTGCTCTGCCACCATCTACTGGCCAGTGAGTGAACCACCAGTGGAAGGAATATTTGCACATCATTTAAAAAAAAAAAAAAAAAAAAAAAAAAAAACAAATATAGCCATCAGAGAATTACAGAGGATCTTCGGCAAAAAAAAAACAAAAAAAAAAAACAATGATCAGACAACGTTTAATATCAGGATCTAGGACAACATCATTCCCGGTGGCTGTCCTTTTCCTGCTATCTTCTTGGAGCATTCCAGTAAAGCGTTATGAATGTCTTTGGCACACGAAATCTGAGATTTGATCATCCCAAGGTACTGTGAATAGGACAGCGACTCTGTCTGGACCGTGTCCGGTTTGGTAGCAGTGGGTACCAGGTTTGGAGAATGTTTGGCGCTGTCGATACTCTGAGAGAGGCACTCGTATGCCAACCGCTGTACAGAGGGGAGATGCGAGAAATTACACTTCAGTAAAACAAAAACTGCTTAGTTAAGTTGTATTTTTGTTAGCGATTCTTACCAAGCAAAGTTCCAGCTGATCACAAAGGGCGTAAAATTCTTCTAGACTTTTGTCAAAACGCTGGACGGTACCGTCGCTGCTTTTACTATATAAAAATTAACATGTTTAGTCTTGGCTAGATTTCCTTGTGTCTACCGTACTGGCTAGTTGCAGTATGATACTTACATGCCATTGTCAATTGTAGTATTATGGCTGAAATTCAATGACGCAATCTTCATTACATTCTGCAAAGAGAAAATAAACCTAAGAAAACGCTCTCAACTGTTTGTAATAAAGTAGGCTAGTGGAAAACAATTAATGCGGTCCCACCATGTTAATTAATCTCATCCCTACATTAACAGTACCTGCAGACTTTCCTTCAACTGTGGGATAAGCATCTTAAATCTGTGAACAGGATCAAAGTCTTGTTGTTGACTCAATTGTTGCTGCTGTTGTATAGAAGTGACCTGCTGCAACCCAGCTGGTGTTATCGGTCCACCTGGTTGCTGCTGTGCTGCCATTTTGAAAGACTACGACGAGTCAGCTGACTGGGCTGCATCTTCTTCTTTTTAATAAAATAGTATCAAAGGCAGAATTGCTGCTGCGTACTGGGCTGGAGTGGGTAATCTGAAAATGATCAATATTTGTTCTCCACGCCAAAATTACTTTGCAGCGGCAGTAGAAACAAATACCGGTAGAAGTAGATTATTTATTAAATAATAAATATAAAATACAATAAAATCACAAACACATTTTTATGAATTGTAATTAAAAACACGCACGCACACACACACACACACACACACACACATATATATATATAAATAAATAAAACAATTATATAATAATGTGTTTAATTGTTTATTTGTTTCTTTCATTTTTACGATGTTATTTTGAGAGAGAGCTAGATATATAGCTAGATCATATATACATTATGCTGCAACATATGTTAGAATAGTCTTTATTTTATTTTATTTTATTTTATTTTATTTTGATGTTACGCCTGTCCAGAGATAGCGTACTTTCAATATAAAGTAAGGGAGGGCCCTCGTATCGCATTGCAGAAACCCCGTAGTGCAGCTGCGCCATTCTGACTGCAACATTATCCAAAATGGCAGGAGCTGAAGGAGACGATTCTCTCTACCCTATTGCCGTGTTGATCGATGAGCTACGAAATGAGGATGTCCAGGTATTGTCCTACGGCCTGATCTATTTGTCATACTAATAAATTGACCGGTAGACTAGATTACTTGGTATGCATTTCTGTATCATATACGTATGCTAACTGTAACTAGCTACCATAAGAGTCTACGGTACTGCGAAAGGCCCTGCATTAATTTTCTACCGGGCGCACCCTACAGTACCTATTTGCTAATCCACATCGCTGTCCTTGTGTCGTTATGGCTTTACTTATTTGTCTCAGAATCAGATAAATTGCGTTTTTTTTTTAATGGTGGAAGTGTCAAAAACAATGCCTACCGTAGCTGACAATATTACATTCAATGTTACAAGCAAGCTAGCTACTATACGGTAGCTAGCCAATGGCAACAGCATCAGCTACCGTAGTGTTTACGGTACTGTCTCTGGCACCAATGCTCCTTGGTGAAGATGAGATTAATTTCGTTAGTCAACGTAATAGTACAATTAAGTGAAATATTGTGTTGGACGCTAATGTACCGTGTTCTATCCTACGCAAGTTTGTTATGATGTAGACCGTTTGTATTTTCTAGCCGGGACGGGCAAAGTAGTATTACAGTTTATTTGACTCGTATCATTGGAGAAACATAATTTGCAATGCTTTACGTAATTATGTGTGCAGTTACGACTGAACAGCATTAAAAAACTGTCCACCATCGCCTTGGCCCTTGGCGTAGAGAGGACAAGAACTGAACTACTGCCATTCCTCACAGGTAAACTAGTAACCGCTGACTAATGACAACTGGACTTTTATGGTAGGGTGACGTTTTAAATGACAGCGTTGTTAAACCCCCACACCCAGATACCATATATGATGAAGACGAGGTACTCCTGGCGTTAGCAGAACAACTGGGCAATTTCACAATGTTGGTAGGAGGCCCTGAATATGTTCACTGTCTCCTGGTGAGTTTGAGAAAGATGCACACATTTTTCACAAGACTGTATGTGATATTTTCTATCCCTTCTAACACTTGTCATTTCTTAATTACATGTTAGAGTATGAATCTATTACATATGCTTTAACTATATTTGTATTTTAATTTATGTGCAGCCACCTCTGGAGAGCTTGGCTACGGTGGAGGAAACGGTTGTGAGAGACAAGGCTGTGGAGTCTCTACGCAAGATCTCTCAGGAGCACTCTCCAGTTGACCTGGAGGTCCACTTTGAGCCATTGGTGAAGCGACTGGCTAGTGGTGACTGGTTCACCTCCCGTACATCTGCCTGTGGCCTCTTTAGTGTCTGTTACCCTCGTGTCTCAAGCACCGTCAAAGCTGAGATCCGCCAGTAAGTAGATTCATCAGAGAAATACTTTTATGGGGTGCCTCGTGTCATGTATACCAAGATGAAGACATGTCTGTTTTTTATTTTATGTTCCATCATATATCTTGTATGAGCACTTTTTTGTAAACACAATGCGTTATGTTTTCTAGGCATTTCCGCACCTTGTGTTCAGATGACACTCCCATGGTGCGTCGTGCTGCAGCCTCTAAACTGGGAGAGTTTGCCAAGGTGTTGGAGCTGGATTATGTAAAGAGTGACATCATCTCCCTATTCACTGCTTTGGCCTCTGATGAGCAGGTAAATCACTCTATTAATTTGTAATTCTCATCTAATTGGATCACTGCTATGTATATGTTTGTTGACGGGCCCGGGCTGGATTTTCCATCAGGACTCTGTACGGTTGCTAGCAGTGGAGGCATGTGTGAGCATCGCCACTCTTTTGCCTCAAGAGGACTTGGAGACCCTTGTGATGCCTACTCTTCGCCAGGCTGCAGAGGATAAGTCATGGCGGGTTCGATATATGGTTGCTGACAAGTTTTCTGAGGTAAGCAGTCATCTCCTGTGTGGGCAACTGACACTGGAAAAAGATGTAATAGCAATGGATCACGGATTACTGAACAGTTTTGACCAGTGGCTGTTTGTGACGGGACAATGTGTAGGGGTCAGTCATCATTAGGAACATTGTGCCAAACCTGGTTGGATGTATTTCTATGGTTCGACACCGCATTAACCAAAGTCTCCATTTCATCCTGCCTCGCTAAGGAAACTACACCCAGTTGCAGCCACTTGGGTTGAACCACACATGCGTCTTTGCTGTTGGTTGAGGCTGCATATTCAATGGTCAAAGTTCCCCTTTGTTGAACTATGGACAAAGGGAAGATGCGATTTTACTTTGCCACAGGAAGTGGTATTATTTCAATATGTCAATTCCACGCATGTCACCGTACTGTTGCTGTGGAGAATCATACAGGTTGGGTTGGTAGGGTAGGTGAGAACGTGACCCGGACATCCTCCATTTGGACAAAACTATTGTCATCCATCACTGTCAAAACTATCCCAGGAGGCTGGACACTACTTTTGGTGACAGAAGGACCTGATTTTATCTAGTAGTTGTAAGGTCAAAATGTCAGTGCAGTACTGAACTGTCATTGCCTTGACTTCTGGTCACAGAAAATGTAGCAAAAGGAAAATATTTTATTTATGTGATTAATTTCGATACATTGATCTCAAAGCTTGTTATTGTATTTAAAAAAAATATAATCGCTTGACATCCCTAGTAATGACTACACAAAATATCATCACATTGTTTTACAGCTATGTTTCTGGTGTCATGTTTTTCTGTTCATAATAGGTCATGGAAATCTATATATTTTTTTTTTAAGTCAGGAAATTTGACTTTGTTTGGGAACCCTCGCTGGTTTGACTTGCATTTCATGACTGTGTTTCTGTGTTTGAATCTATAGCTCCAGAAAGCAGTAGGGCCAGAGATAACAAAGAATGACCTGGTTCCAGCCTTCCAGAATCTTCTCAAGGACTGTGAGGCTGAAGTCCGTGCTGCTGCAGCCAATAAAGTCAAAGGTGATTTGTTTGCTTACAGTAGCTAGTAATAGCTTGTTCTTATTTTACAGTTTTACTATGACTTACCCCTACCTGCTACTGAAATGTATTTGCTGTAAGTGAATTTGGATAAAGGCATCTCCTAAGTGACTTAATTTTATTACTGTGAGGACCTAGCAATGCTAATAATGTTTTTCTTACTAGAATTCTGCGAAAATCTGCCAGAAGACAGCCGTGAACAGATCATCATGACTCACATTCTTCCCTGCGTCAAGGTAGCATGAGCATGTGGATGGTTTTTACTGTTTTAGTTAATGGCAGCAGTGTTGTTTAGCATCTCGTTCTTTGTGGCATTTTTCAAGTTTATGTCTAGCAAGCCTATTGTGTGAAAAGAACGTCTCAATGTTGGGTGTGCTTTCACACAGTAGGTATACACTTGTCTGTATGTATGGTTGTATGGTTTCATTTACATGGCAGTTACTTGGTCGATCTTGTGTTGTTTTTTGGTTTACTAATAAATGCTTGGAACAACAATGCAGTCTATTCCACTATAGTGTGTTCACCATGTTGTGCTTCGTCTTTCCACCACACCAGGAGCTGGTATCGGACACCAACCAGCATGTGAAGTCAGCCCTGGCATCGGTCATCATGGGCCTTTCTACCATCCTGGGGAAAGACAACACTGTGGAACACTTGCTGCCTCTCTTCTTGGCTCAGCTTAAAGATGAGGTGACCCAAGCACACCACTTCAACTCCACACACGTGTGATTATTTGTGTGTTTAGCTGGCTAACTTATTGGACTTCTTCCTATGGTAGTATAAGCTCTGTTTTGGCTTAGCCTGCATATCTACATGCTAATGCAACAGATGTACTTGGCTACAACTTGCTTTTAGTGAGTCTTTAGCCCCTTTTGGACAGCAACTTTGTAGGATGCTGCCATAATAGGTCAGCTAGGGATGAAACGATTTATCCACCAACTCGATTACAAAAAAATCTCTGCATTTTACTTTCATCGAAGCTTTGTTAAAGTAGCCTAACAAACAAATGTGTTTGTGTAGGCCTACTGTCTCACACACTCATGCTGTTGACATGACCTGTCTATGATTTCAACTTTTGTCAAAGTAGACACGCTACACGTTTGATCGTGAGATTCTTCAGATCATTTTAACATTAACGTTTTTTTTTTCTGCTGTGGAGCTGATGGCTCACATCATTTGTCAAATGAAGATCTCACTTTTAACTGACAAATGGGTATACTCCCTGCGCCTAGATGTTTTGTTACTGGCTACAAAACATAATACTATATATCCTATCCTATAGTATATAAATAATAGTCCTTTTCATTCAGCTATGTCAACAAATAGACCCGTATCTGAAAGGCGCTTTGCCTCTGTTTAAAATCTGCGCCACAGTTAATTAGCGGTGCAGACAGCATTAGCGATGGCTCGTTAGCTGTCTATAATCTATATAGTAAAGAACAAAAGAGGTAGGCCTACTTATTATTCTAAGATATAGATAATATGAATACTGGTTTAAATAATCAATGTAGTAGTATTTACCATCTTGTCTGAGCAAGATGTGATTTAAAGCACGTCTCTTGAATGTTTTTTGTATTTTGCAAAACATTTTTACCACAATATGAAATATGTGAAACCTAAGCCAATAACGGTGCATGCTAGTCTCTCTCATACACACCTCATAGCAATGCACAAAATATGACCATAGAATGCAAAAATGTCAAGTGGTGTAATTAACAATTGGAGCATACAATGCTGCAGTTACGGTTATATTAAGTTTAGTTTTGACATTTGCGCTTTGCCAGTTTATAGAAAATAATATTCTATTGTGTGTTCTCCAGTGTCCGGAGGTGCGTCTCAACATAATCTCCAACCTGGACTGTGTAAATGAAGTCATTGGTATTCGTCAGCTGTCCCAGTCACTTCTGCCTGCCATTGTAGAGCTGGCAGAAGATGCAAAGTGGAGGGTCCGCCTTGCAATCATAGAATACATGCCCTTGTTGGCAGGGCAACTGGTAAGTTGAAGCGTTGCTGCCTTCAGTGATCTGCCCATGCAATGTTCTTGCTGTCGCTTGGCTTCGCATATTTAGAGTGTATGCTTTGGTATTTTATTTATTTTTTCCTTTTCTCTCTACTCTTTAAAAAATAAAGTAAATACTGTTCTGCTGTTATGTATTAAGCACATTGTTATTTAGGCGATTAGGAACTTTTCTTAATTTACTTCTTTTTTTTCTTTTTTTTTATATAAATGGAGCAGGGGTGCCCAACCCTGGTCCTGGAGAGCTACTGCCCTAGCAAAATGTGAATTTGACTGGGTGTATTTGCTTACAATAGCTGACTATACTTTTTCTCTCTTTTAAATTAAACTACTGAAGCTGTATATTGAGTGATCTTGTCTTTGTGTTCTCAGGGAGTGGAGTTCTTTGATGAGAAGCTCAACACACTTTGTATGGCATGGCTCATTGACCACGGTATGACACCTTGTGATGTCCAAGACCTCAAGGGTCATTCCAGCTATATGGACATCTGTTAATTAAATGCTTTACGCCTCGATCACATACAGGCTTCCACATTGCACAAGGGCACGCGTTTGGTAGCATGCCTTAATTCCTATAGTAACTGGGTCTATGTTGGTTCTAGTGTACGCCATCCGGGAGGCTGCCACCTGTAACCTGATGAAACTGGTGGAGAAGTTTGGAGCCGAGTGGGCTCAGAACACCATCGTGCCCAAGGTGCTGGGCATGGCCAACGACCCAAACTACCTCCACAGGATGACCACTCTGTTCTGCATCAACGTGAGTCTCAAGCAGCTGGCCTGGCTCCACAACTGATGCGCTTAGATAAATGGATCCAGCAATTGTCTGTAAACCCTGTTCACATTAGCGTTTTCACAGCCACCCTACTGGAGGACCAATCGGTGTGGGCTAGTGAGATGACGTTTAAGTCAAGCGTATTTTGATATGGTGGTAGAGCTAGATGAGGCGATCAAAGGCGGTTAAATTCAGCTCGGTAGTTGCAAAATTAAATGGAGCATTTTATTAATGTATCTGTATACATTCTTATGTATAAGCCATAAGAATCATGGGGTATGCTTTCATCAATGTTTCTATATATTTCATTTTAGTATCAAAAATTCAATGAAGTTGGACCTTTAAGTTTTTAGAGTATTTTTTTTCTTTTAGGCGAGAGCTTTTCAAGGCAGCTCTGTTGATATCTTGTGCAGCCCCTTATGCCAAATAACACAAGCAGAGTGTCTGGATTATGAGGAAAAAAACTGTGAGCTTCTAGCCTTTACCGCTCTGAAGATATGCACCCGAAATGCAAGCTTGTCCCTCTCACTACCATTCAAAGTTGCATAATGCATTTTAGACATTTGCCGTTTTTGTACAGCCGTTGTTATGCTGACGAACACATCACTCTTCGGCTGAATGTCTGAAGTATGGTGGGTGGGGAGGGGCAGTTTATTTCTTGCTTTTACCTTTCTGAAGATATGATACGGAATATGAACCTATGCTGTTTTCAGCACAATTTGATGTCGTGCTGTAGAACCGCTGCTAAATCGAATAACACAAGCCATATACCGATCTATTCGGCGAACGTCTGGATTATGAGGGGGAAAACGGTTTGTTCTGAAGATATGATGCAAAATATAAACCTGCGCTGGCACGGATCTTTGGTTCAGACGGTTAACCAGAGGTCTATGTTCAGTAGGAGGCAACAACAGTTAGGTCTGGTTACACCAGGCTAACGGGCAGCTCTTGTTCCTAGGAAGTCTTGGGAGTAATTTCTAGGCTTAAGGTGTTAACAGTGCAGCGCTTGGCTTATCGTTTCTCTATTGACTCGTTTCTCAGGCATTGTCAGAGGCATGTGGCCAGGACATCACCACCAAGCAAATGTTGCCTGTGGTTCTTAAGATGTCCAATGACCAGGTGGCCAACGTCCGCTTCAACGTGGCAAAGACCCTTCAGAAGATCGGCCCTGTCATTGACAGCAAGTATGTGGTGGTTTTTTATGTAGTCTGTGTGGGTTCAAGCTCAAAATATTTCGTTGACAAACTGCTAACAAGCAGAGCATATGTGTGCTTGTTTGTCCCCAGTGCTCTACAGACAGAGGTGAAGCCAGTGCTTGAGAAACTGGCCACAGACACAGACATGGATGTTAAATACTTTGCACAGGAAGCTATTGGCGGTAAGCATCTGTCCTCTGCTGCTGATCAGCTGTGTGAGAGAACACAATACTGATCTTACTTCTCGAATTACTCTACAGTTCTGGCCCTGGCGTAACCTGCTGAACTTGGCAAAACCGGACAACCATCCACATCAACAACGTAAACACTTCACCAATATTTATTGATGTTGAGGAACAACTGGTTAATGTATAGTTAATTAACTAAGCTGTTAACACTTTTTTTTAATGTTTTTTTTTATTTTTTATTTTTTTCCTTTTTTCTTCGATGGTGTTATGACAAGGTATAGCACAGGCTTCCTCCTTCTTATTGTATTGTTTTCCCTTTGCTGTAAATGGGTGCTTCAACAAAGGCAATATACTATTAAATTGCATTTAGTGGTGGCATGCTGAATGTTTTTTCCATACTAGATAGGAATTGCAGATTGGTTCCCTTCACATTCCTTTCTTCGAAGTTGTTGGCCACGAATGTACTTGATGTCACAGTATTTCTACATGCTACATGTTTGTGCTTGCTAGCTCAATGAGAGTGCTATAGCACTCTTTAGTGAAAGTGCTAAATTGCTTTATTCTGCACCAGGCAGTCTTAAGGTTCTGTCCGTTTGGCTTGGCAGCTTACGACAGGGTTTTAGCTAAACCAGTTTTCCATCCAGATATTTCTTGGTGGACCCTGAAGGCTCCACTGGCTAGTTTCTGCTACAAACTCTGGTGTTAATAGGTGCATGTTGACAAGTAAAGTATCACCCTAACCCACCTCTCTGCTTTACTGTTCCGTGTTCTTTACGGTCAGTTCCGTGTTGTCTGTTCAGCACCACCACATACAGCAGATGACTAAATTGTTCATTGCTTCAGCCCAGTGTTCTGTCACTAAATAACCAGGACCAGTACAGTAAAGTGTTAATTGCAAATGTAGCCCCTTCAAACTGTTGTGATTTGGTGATCTGTTTAGAAAGGTAAAGAAATTGATAGTGAGTAAAAATGTTTTACAGCAGTTGCCCTTGTTCTTGATCTTTGTGATGACTTAAGCAATCAATGGCGTTTCCCTTTTTTAGTAAAACGGACCTGTTGGTTCTGTACTGTAGTTTCATAGTCTGTTTTCTTCTACCTACCATACTAGCTGATGAAGACTGGTCTTTTATTTGAACTCCACCACTTGGATGCTGTAGCTACTGTATCTTGACCTGAATAAAGTAACAAAGCTGGGTCTGATTAAGTTAATTAATGTGAGATCTATGCCTGCCTAGTGAAAATCCGGGCAGTGCAGCCTTGTAGATATCTGAAGGTAAGTTACATTAACTGAAATCCACTCATGTATGTATTTTTTTTTCTTAAAGTGTATATACAAATTGCAGAGTAAACAAAAGTTATCAGTGGAGATTGGCCTACAGAGACTTTTTTTTTTCCTTCTGAGTACAAATTCAAGTTTTAAGTGAAATGCAGCCTACCTGGTAATCTATAGTTTTACTTTGTTAATTTGGCAGTAATGTTGCATAATGATCAGGGTTGGGAAGTAACTGATTAGCCTATGTAGTCAGTTACTTCTAATTACAGAATATTTTGTTACCTGCTAATATTGCGTAATCAGATTACAGGTATTTGTAATAAATATTGATTACTTCTAGGACTACAATTTCAACAGGAAGTTTTCTTATGAAAAAAAATCATAAAACGAGCTGTTATATTAATATTTCAATACCGTAAATAAAATTAAATCTGACTTTATCCACTGAGCAACAAACGGTCACGATCGATATATTTGGCACTGCAAACGCAGTAAACTGCTTTGGGTGGCATTTCAAATAATATTTAGGCGTGAAGTAATCTAAAAGTAATGTAGAGTAATCAGATTGCTAGATTTAGGTAATCCAAAAATGCGGTTTCTGATAATTTTAATCAGGTAACTAACGGAATACATTGAAAAAGTAACCTACCCAACCCTGATTGCGATCAATTTGTTACTCCTTTTCCGCGACCGATATCCTTTGCACGTCCTCTTTCAGTCAAGAGCAGTGGTGTAGTCTGCGTGATACGTATACGCCGTATACCCACTATAAGATCAAGGATTTGCGTATACCCACTTAAAAATGCGCAAGGATACGTAACATTATGTGATATAACTTTAACAGATTCATTAAGCTAATGAATTCACCCCGTCTGTGTTACGAACATAGAACTGTATAGCCTAAAATAAACGGACATAAGAAATGGCCGCCTCGGTCACCGCTTAAGGCATAGAGCATACAGAGCAGCCCAGCGTGAATTCACGTCTCAATGAGGACGAGTTTGAAGAACGGGCTCCCGCTAGCTAGCCTAACTGTTATACATTTTTCTAGCGTTATAGGCATAAAATATATTTCCTTTCCACACACTGCATGTGAAACATATGCTTTGTATGCGCAACAGGGAGCTGCGGAATCTATTTTCCACTGCAGCCAGACCATGACCGGTGTACTTTGTAGGTAGCGCGCAAAGAGCGCGACAAAACGGCAGGCATTGACATGGAGGGAACCTGACGTTTGCTAAATTACTCATTGTTGTAGTCTATGTTAAGGCCAAATAAATACCAACAAACGAGCGCTTGAGCAGTTCCAAGTACTCATTATGCGCAGGTTATAGCCTACTATTTACTCTGCAAAGCGCATAGAAGGTCTAGACGTGCCAACGATCTGTATTCCTACTGAATAGGCTATAGGCCTATAGGCCTACGTCGTGTCCACTGTTCAACAATAAGCTTACACTATAAGATATGAATAACATCTATTTAAGTGGTTGATGCCCCTTCAATTGTGAACTGTTAGTCTAACTAAAGGCCAGCTTTAATAGGAAAATGGAAGGAACTTAAGTTTTAAATGTTTTGGAAGTTTGTCTTGTAGCAGAACTGGCTGCTTGTGGTGCATTTAAGATGATTCATTTGACTGGTTTAGAAGATAAGTGTCCTTGACCAGATGTGGAAATTTATGTCCTCACTGCTACAGTAGGCCTAATAATGACTGGTGTTGGTGATAGAACTGGACACACTATTTTTAATACTGCTACTGATGAGCCCAATTTTCCATTATTGTTAATAGTTGCCAGCTGATTAAACCTGTGCTACAGGTACCATCTTCATATCAAATCTAAATTCCTTCTGAGTTCCTTATTCAGTATTGATTGTATCGGTGATCGATTTCCACACTGTTCAACTGTTTTTTTCCAACTGTTTTTCATTGATGTTTCGCTTACATGACACTGATGCTGGGAATGCACGTCCAGTTATTGGAGAGGCATATAGTGTATAAACTGAATACTGACATGAAAGTGATTTGAAACATTTAAGAACATGACGTTACAGTATGTTGTTTTCATCTGCATTACCACAAATCTTAAACTATGCCTCCATATGACTTACCCCTGTATCATCATCTTATTCGTATAGAGGTTTAACTCAACTAACATGTCAGCTCCATGTTTGATACAGTATCAATCATTATACAACTTTGTCTGTTCCTTAAAGGTTGAGTCTGCAATAAAAATCAAACACACTTATTATCTAAATCAGATAATATTTCCTCACCGCCCGCCTGCTGTCCATTCTGTGTACACGCTTTAAAAAATAATCTGGTGTCACTACACAGCCCAGGCTCTATAACAGGGGAAAACAAACAAAGTGATGCAGACCGCACCAAACAACACTATCTCAGCCTTGGCTATGCCCGTCCAAATTGGGGGCAGAGTCCTGAGAAAGAACTCTATATGGCACTTAACATAAGGGAGAAGTTATTCTTTTGACAGTTCTCCAGGAAAGTTGAGCTTTAGCTTGATTAATGACATTCTAAAATTAAATTTGTATCTTCTTAACCTGCAAATTGGCCATTAAGAAAAACTGGATATTACAAAACTACTTAATGAACTGCATTTCATTTATGTGACAAATGTGCGTTTTTGCGTATTATTTCTGGCCAATCAAGTATGACCACAGAAACAATAGTCTGAATTCAGGCTTGGTGCATTCTGTGTAAATCAGACGTATTTAAGACCGACGTAAGAGTTAAGACCAAGATTATGCACTATTATGTAGGTTACTTTTGCACTCTACATATTAATGCAGAGGTCCAGGCAAAGTGGGTAACATTTATTTACATTATGTACTTAAAATGCATAAACGTGCTTTGGGGTTATCTAGGGTTATGTACAGTACATTACATTTCAAACTGAAGAACCTTGACACAGAAGGTGAACCTTGACAAGAATGTCAAGGTTCTGTGTATGACTTGCATGAAAATAAATTGCATCAAAAATGTGTATTTACTGAATTTTATAAAAAAAGTGTATTACCTTAAAATTACTGACCTCAACTTTAACAAGTATATAATTCATTACAGATAGTTGACAAAACATTCATGACTCTACATATTAATGCAAAGGTCCAGGCAAAGTAGATAACATTTATTTACAATATGAATTAAAATGCATAAACGTGCATTGGGGTTATCTAGGGTTATATAGATATATATATATATATATACATTAAAATTCAACCTTGACACAGAAGCTACACTGAATTACATATCTAAATTCAAATTAAAGAACCTTGACACAGAAGCTACACTGAATTACATATCTAGGGTTATATATGTACATTAAAATTCAAATTATAGAACCTTGACACAGAAACTACACTAAATTACATTGAATGTGTATCTAGCATTTCCTAACAATAGACAACATGCTATGCAAGTCCTAATACCTCAGATTAATACAGAATAGAATTAGACTAGTATTATGCATTACGAATTAAGATAAACTTCAAACAGGCATTCTACTGAGTGCATGCGATAAAATATTCCAAACGGCAGTCCGGCATTGACAACTGCGGTCCACATGGTGGCGCCATAGAAGTTGACTTCCGAGGTCTGGTCGAACTGGGGACGTGCACCAAATGCAGGCTGGATCCACAGCTGTTATTAAAGAAAGAGACAATGCAT
>JAODUK010051603.1:0-19004 GCA_027564635.1 Typhlichthys eigenmanni
GCTAAAAGGTGAACATTCATTTGTATGTTTTTAATTTCTAAAATATTATAGTTTCATAGGAGGTTTCATAGACTTGGTGAATGCTTTTTTCAGAAGTACTCCATTGTGGGTGCAAATATTCTGAGGCTTTTATTGTTCATATATCGGAATTATACCATATCGACCGAAATTATTAAGTATATCGTGATATACATTTCGGCCATATCGTCCAGCACTACGGTAGCCCACCACAAACATCTATCAAAGTAGTGATTGCATACCGTAATGTAATCTCAGATGAAGAAGCAGTCAACAAACAATGCCAGCATCCTCGTGATGGAATTCTGATTTCTGATTTACTAAATAGATATCACCGACACACCCACATGCGGGCAGTTTTCAGTGCTACTATGACACATTGGTACATGTACTGTGCCATCGCATTTTACGTTGGATGTACTAAACATGCGGCTGATCACGTAATCAGCGCTTGGCACCGCCCTCTAAACACGGCGAATAGTATGTTCCAACCTTATTCGTAAATTGTGGCGCCCGAAAGTAGAGCTTGGCGATATATCGGTATTTAATTAATACCTGATACCTGGATAAACTGAAAGATCACAGCCGTACCGTACATCCAAACACATGTCGTGTGTTTTAAGGTAATACACGTACCGGCATTTTTCTCTTTTTTTCTCTCTCACTCCCTCTTGTTCTGCATTCTGCTTCCTAAATGCCCCGGCTGCGGGGACACTACGGTACCATATACGGTTTCCTAGTATTTTTGTACGGTAGATGCTTCGTGGATGCTATGACCCAGCAGTATAAGTTTCTTTTTTAATGAAATACGTTAATTAAAATCAAAAACTGGAAATGTCATTGCCTGGTACATCCTTTAATTTTCTTATGTATTTCATTTTCATTTTGATTCAATTTTAATTATTAATTAACTTTTCTTCTTGGTGAACAAACTAATTGAGAGAATTGAGAATCCTGTTTGTTTACCTAGCCTATCATCAGTTAAATTCCGTTCAGTTATATTTTAGGTGCAAAGTGCAACAAAATTATGCCTAAAATGGGCACTATATGTTAGTACATGAGGCCCTAAGTGATTGTCCTGTATGTTGCGGGGTGTGGCAGTGTAGCCAACCCCTTCTTTCATTTACAAACCTGTTGTAGCTGTGTGTGCATACAGTATGTGATTGCCAGGCTTGGTACTTTTGACGGACCATGGTAATTTAGCCCGACCAATCAGGGAAAAGAGGCCCAGATTGGTCATAAATCCTCAGGTAGATGGCTAAATCTACATTGACTAGGCGGGGGCTGTCAACCAGAGCAGATATACAGAGCATTTCATTCAACGATAGCTGAAGGATATCTCTGACATTTCTACTCGGAAACCCTTCCTACAGCACCTTTACCTTTTTTATAGTCAGGAAATTACAGTAGTCTTTAGAGGAGATACAGACAGACAATCCCCTCACCTCGGCTCGTACACTACCATGCGTAGTGTACGATTTAGTGAAATTATCCCACTGCCTTAACCACTGGAGTATCATATATCAAGAGTACCCTGCCAAAATTTCTTTCAACTTTAAATAGCCAACGACACGGGTGGGAGCGAGTGCAGACATAGGAGATGCACACACGGGGGAACGAGCACAAGGCAGGCACTGCTCGGTAGCTCACTTGTGCAGAACAAAACAGAAAACAGCGTATACAGTAGCGTAACACAAAACAAACGGGTACAAAAACGCAAACGATATCCTACAAACTGAAAAGCGTCCTCCAGCCTTAAATGCCTTTGCTGGGAACCAGGGCAGGCCACTGCTGGCCGGATCACACACCGGCGAGGCAAAATGAAAGAGGGTTGCGCCACCCATCAATGCAACCCTGGATGTGACAATAGCCTACAATAGCCACTATAATATATTATTTGTAAATATTAAAAAAATAATTTATAACATCAACTTGACTATGTTTTGTTCTTTTAAATTGAAATTTCAATTATAGCTAAAATGTTGCAATTTCAGTAACATATTGCATTAACACAGCTTTTATTTACAGTAAAAGAGGTAAAAGTTAGAGGGAAATGGTAAGTAATTTATTCATGCAGTCTGTTTTATCAGCTCATAAATTAAAGCCCCAAAACATATTCTTGTTAAGAAAATTGTGTTAAATTATAATTGTATTGGCAGTTTCCTAAATTAGATGACTTTATCTGAAAACGGGCTTAATTTAATGTCATAATACATTCTCAACATGTTGATACGAAAGAGTGACACTATTTCCTGTGCAACATATGCACAGGAAATAATGTCACTCTTTTGTATCAATCACTAATTTACCAGCAATCAGTACACCTTTTTTCCCCAAACATTAATGAAAATGTATCTATTTAATAATCTATATCAGATTGACCATTTCATTTCATGGAAAACGTTTCACTTTTAATTATTTGTCATGTCTGCATTTTTGATATGTTTGTACACAGTGAGAAGTGGCCATTCTTATTATACAATCATTTTCTAAAACAACGAGGGTTTGAAGTGCATACTGCACAATGATAATCCCACTCTTGTACATTCACCCAACTCCTGTGGGGGTGGAGCGTCTGAGAGAAAGCACCTATGGTATGAAAGGGAGAGGTGTAATTGTTTTGAGAGTTCAAATATCAGCAATATTTCTCCAGAATGACCACCACTTCTAAAAGTCAAAAAGGTGAGAAAGGTTTTCTACTTCCCAGCAGCACGATCTGTCCAGTAAAATAACTGATCTAATATACATGATTAGAATTGACTAATTTAAATGTGTCTTGGGTTGGGATTGTGTGTGGATTTGTAATTTTTCTGTCCGAGTCAAAGCCTTTGTTTAGTATCAGTACCCATCCCACGTCAGCTTGCGAGCCGCAGCAATAATCCATGTTCCATAAGGCTTGTACATGGTATGGCATCCGTATTTCCTGAGCCCGAGACTGAATGTGTCACACAGAGGGAGAGGACACAGTGGAGGATGGATTCATGAATAATAATGCATCGTGAGACCCAGAACACTGGCTATGAGACATTATTGGTGAGGGATAAATCCATACTGTAAGCCTCTTCTGTCCTGAATCTTGTTTTCTAAAGCCCCTGTCATCCCTCATAATTTCTAGCTGCTTCTAAACACAGGAATACATTAATCAGAAACGTGCCACTGTCTATTGACCTTGCAAATGATTTACCTCAAGCAATCACTGTGAAAGACTTTAAAAACAAAACCAACCAAAAAAGACAGAGGTTTTTCAATATCTGGTAGTGGTAAATATGGATGAAGGAGCACGCACAACAAAGTTGAATGTTATTCATATTCTTTAAAGCCTCAATCTATGAGAGCAATATGCTGGCCCCCCATTGAAAGCAACTCACCAGATTTATGGATTTGTATAGAATAAGAAAGTTATGAAACATTAAGAAATTGATTATTATTATAAATGGATTGAATAGACTAACACAATGTGACTTAATATAATGTGAAGAAGAACCAGAAGTACATTTTAAATGTTTGACTTAATATAATAATATATAATATAATTAAGGGTTTGAGTGATGTCTGGTTCGGGTTTTCTTTCAGCCAGGATTTAAAAGCAGAACCATTAGCCACTAGCTTGTTACTTTGATTCACCTTTTATCTTCAAACGCACAATGCACAGTAGAACATGTAATAAATTATCTAAAAGTATTTTGCCAACATGTACCCAATACAATATTGGGTTTGGCTTTTGTTTGTCACTAGAGGAGTTTTCTGCAGTACAGGCGTGCATTCTTTTCACTTGAGCAGTTGTTAAGGGCAGAGCTGATGGATGCTTCCAGTGTTAATGATCTTCCCAACATCGCGGGTGACCCAGGCGCAGCTGGGAGTTGGGGGATGAGGGAACGACGAGGTCGTCCTGGGGTCTGGCCAAGCACAGGCGACGGCTACCCCTCCTGTTAAGGCACCCGGCACAGCATGCATCTGAGGCGTGCACTTTCTCTGCCCTCCACGTTCCACTCATTCTGTCTGAGCTCCGGAATGAGCACTTCCCCCATCTTGTCAAAGTCTCAGCGTAAAATAAAAACAGACACACAATCATTTGCATTATAAACACTTGGATATAAGATAGCCGTGGCAAATATGGAAACATTTTCGTAAATGTTTCTCTTCTTTGTGTGTGTGCGTGTGTGTTTGGGATGGGAGGAAGGGGGGGCGCTGTTATGCATATCTTAGGAGGACAAACAAGTCGTGACCCCCTCTACCGGGAAGTTCATCCACAATCTCGGCGTGAGGTACTCAGGGAGGAATTCTAATTGGACATCTTGCACGGACCTGCCTTCAAAAGCCTGCCACGTGACCCTCTTGACCTCTAGCAAATCACCCTGTCTGTGCTCCCAACGGTGATTCATGCCACATCAAAATCATGTGACGTGGGACCCCTCTTGGGGGCCAGGGCTGGCCAGAAACCCTGATATGTGTAACAGATACCCCCCTTAAGGAGCATCTCAGGATCTCCGGGAAGCCATTAGCGTTGTTTTGAACTGCTACCCCAAACATGTTAAATGCTACAGAGATTTGATTATAAGACATCCTATGGCTGCCTTATTGGGACTGGGCATTGTGCTAGCAACGGCTTGACAGGTGGTGAAAAACAGTGGATATCTATTTAACCGGCTAACCGGTGCAACTAGTGCATATATGATTGGCCCTGGCTGCTATTGGTTTGCGGAATATCAAATCTGCCAAGCGTTAAGATTCCGTTCACCCTCGGATTACTGACTAGAAAATCACATGTGGCACATTCATAACTTATCATTGCCAACTATATGGTTACATAGGTGAGCTGTGTGAGTCGGAATGATTAGAGATTCGATACAGCACAGATTGATTATCCCGAACCGTTATTCCCAGTACAGTGCTGCGATACATAGGGGATTTGCTGACTACAGGAAACGATAACCATAGGTTTTAGAAAAGGCTCTCCAAAGACTCTCTAAACCATGCAAAATTAATGCAATCCCTGCAGAGATAACAGCGTTCCATTTTGAGTGCACCTTGTCACCAGTGGGCCTAGTGCAGCGTTCTCCAGAGACATTGATTAGCGGGAGATGGAGTGACAGATGACACCCCCAGGGAACACTGAAAAGAGAGAGCACAGTGTTGTCCACTGAACACACTCATCGATATATCATTAAACATAGACACTGCCCCAGGCTGTTTAATGAAGTGTTTGCAATGTGATTTGATTCTTAATAGTGGAGGCATTAAGTAGTATCAGGCTTGCTATAGCTGCTGTGTACTAAACAGCATACCCTGTCATAGCCACCTAATGCAACTTTACAATATTGCCAGATTAGAAGAGAATATTAAAACCACAGTAAAAAAGAAATAGACCCACTGCTAATACAGTAAATGTATAGAAAAGAGAAAATGTACATATAACAACGTAAAGCAACATGCTAGCCTATATATGCCTACCTCAGTACGTTTTATACCTGCCTGTCTCACAATCGAAATGTTATAGGCAAAAGGGCATCCTGAACATTTCTTCAATTTGGCCACCGGGATGTAATAGGAAACGTGTTTGGATAACATCTGTTTTTCAGAGAACTAAAATACTTATGTGGAAATGACCGCAGAATAGCTAGACACCACTGTGTGCCAGGTAATAATGAAAAAGAACCACAAAGGATTGTAATAAGGTGTTCCTTTGGAGATAAGAAACTCTTTAGCTACTGTAGAAACTGCACACAGAATTTTCAGTTAATGAATGACGTATGGTGTTCATGGTCGCTGATGGAATTTGAACAATGCATAGGATGTTGAATCAATTTTAATGGAAGGCAAAATCTTTTTTTGTTTGTGTGGAGCACTAAATGAATAGACACTGATAAATGTTTTTGGTTGAAATATGAGTTCCACTTTTAATATTAATATTGCCTCTATGGTTGAAAATGAGGGCCATTTACAACATTCAGACCAACCATAAAGAAGAAAATAATATTATAGTTAGAAAGAGAATAGCTGGTTATGACGCTAAATGTATGATTTAACTTCCACTTGATTAAATTAGATAATTTTTTATTTTATCATATAAATTTTTTTTATTTTTTATTAGACTTTATTTTATTTCCTGTTGCTCCACATACAATAATGTCTTGCAGTTTATTTTTGCAAAGTAATAGTAAGAACTTTCATTTTTGATACTTTCACTGCCCACACTTGGTTGTCATCATGGCCCTTGTGGAAAAAGCCTGCTTACTTTCATTTCAGCCACATAATTATGTAACCATCTCACCCTCTGCCAAGGTACACAAACGAAAAAGTCCCAAGTAAGCATATCTGTGTTGCCTGTGTTCATTTTTCTTTTTGCCATGTACAATAGCAACACACATTTCTCACACCCTGTCATTAAACAAATGCTGACATATTGCTCAACTTTAGTTCTCAAAGTAATGATCTGTTTATCTCACTTTTATGATATCAGAGCTGTAAATGTAATGAAATACACCATTTAACAACACCTTTTGACAGTGTACAAGGAATACATAACGGTTATAATTCAGTATGCAGCAGTAATCACAAAAGGCTCAGGGTGGAAATATAGCCTACTTAAATCCTGTCAAACGGTTGCTTGCATAACATTATCCAGTATCTCCTTGACCACATGTAGAAATGTGAGAACAAAGTGGCTGATAGATTTATCCCATATAGTATGTGGCTTGATTCAGGGTTTTCTGAGGTCTCAAAATAAAATTACTGAAGCCACTTGAATTTGTGAAATGTAATTATGGAGACTCATAATATTCTGAATGTCACATGTGGCATAACCTTTAGGAACTGACCAGTAACATGACATGAACAAATATAGTAATGTGGAAAAAATACATATGACAAAAGTAAGCAGGATAGGCACATTTTTGTAGATGGTTATTTATTCCATATTGTCAAAAAATAAATTAGTTGGCAATTAGGCTTTACTGATGTTTATTGAAGTTACCGGACTGTGATTCACCAAGCTAACGTTAGCCTTCCTAATATAACACATCAAAACTATAACATAAGCTGGAAGGATAATTTGAGTAGCCCAATACTAGTCTACAAATGCAGACGAACAATAATTAACCTAAACGCTGAACCACAAGCAGAACAATAAACGCGCACAGAGAAGATATGTTTTACAGTTGTTGTAATGTTACGCTGTAAAAGACGATCGACACATGAACCAACAACACGTATAACCCACACTCAACAGGTGAAGTGAAAGAGTTATTAGCTTATTGAATGAAAGTCCGGTGGGCAGCTGGGGGGTGTTTGATTTATTGGTGGCTTGGCCGCCAATGTTTAGGCAAGGTAGAACACGCACAAAAAGCACGGCCCTTTTGGGCGACAAATGACTACTTAATTAAGTCTCCCTTTTTCCGATCTCCGGAAATGTTGCTAATCATCTGCTCTGTTTGTCTCTGCCTGAGAAAATGCTGTAGGCTTCTCTTCAGAATCAATATTTAAATATGACATTTTTTAAAGTGTCAAGTTCAATAGTATACAGTAACAATTCAAGAACATTCCTAGAAGTACTGTATAACAATTAGCTCACTATGATCAATTACTCTTAAAGTTGATAAGTGTAGTTTTGCATTGTAAATGTTCCATACTAAGAATGAAAATCAACATGACTCATCTCACAGTATTGTTATAAACATTGATGATTGAATGGTACTGTACTGCCTCTGTACATTTACAAATAACAGAACAGCCTACAGCAGGGGTGGGCAATCCTGGATTGAATGGGTCGTTGGAAGCCTGCTAACGCACCCATTCATTTGTATCAGGTGTGTTGAAACAGGGAGACATCTAAAACATGCAGGGCACCGGCCCTCCAGGATCAGGATTGCCCACCCCTAGCCTACAGTGTAGCACATCTGTTAGCTTTCAGCTTCCATGTATTCCTATGAAATTCATAGTATTTGTTTGATCTTTTAAGGGACAGGATGGTCGAGTGGTCTGGATGATTGGCTCCCAGCCGGAAGGTTGTGGGTTCAAATCCCGGTGTTGACTTACCTGTAAGCATGCTGCTGTGGGTACTGTAATAATTGACTAAGGATCTTTGAGGATTCAGCTATCTTTCTTGTGTTCGCTCAAAGTGATAAATGCAGCCAAACTCATCAGCCAGCACATTCATATCCTGAATGTCCGCTTCTAAATAACACTGATCACTTTGTGAAAGGTCTCATTTGGCAATTTCGACCATCTGGATGATTGATTATAATGAGAGAGAATTTTGGGGAAAAAATAGTTGCTACACTTGATTGCATTCTTTCACACGTGATGAATGTTAATGTAACCTTTGCATCAAATGTAAGTGGCATAAAATGCACAAGTAAAAGGTCCCAGGCCTTTGAAAAGAACAAAATAAGTTACTTTGGACCCTTTCAAAAAAGTTTAATCAATGCCCTGCAATTGGCGAAAACAACTGGAGCTGAGATGTTATTTTTCCATTAGCAATTGCTCAAAAAATAAGTTTAGGAGGGGAATAATTTCGGGTCACTGATTTTGCGTGCATTGTCTTTTCGTTGTAACAGTCTTTGTTTCAAGTTGTGGTTTTTGAGTAGTTTTCTCAACCTCGATAGTATCTAGTCCACTAACGCATGCCTCTATTTTTTATAAGACTAATGGACTCTCCCCTTGTCGATATTACCTTCTACGCTCCCTGTCTTATTTATAGGCATGTATTGCCTCTGGTAATGTCCATTGTCTTCTCAGCAGAAGCACGTGAACAACACATTGTGAAAAGTCAGAGCTCGGCCAGTTACTCCCTTCTTCTCCAAAGCTTTGATTCAGCTCCTCTGCAGCAAAGAATTCATCTCCCAGTCTCACAACTCTGGCTCCAACAAATGCACAGATGTGTAAGCCATCCCTGGCATTCTGCAGTTGTAAAAATACAATCTTGAATGTCCTTTTAGACAAATGCTTCATATAAATCTATACATTTAGTCATCTTTGTAGCGGCCTAAAAGCTACAGCATAATACGCAGCCTATTTTCTATGACAAACCGATACTGTATGGTTAATGGGGCTTTTTTTTCCTCATTTCACCTCCCGTGCTTTCTGTCATCCCTGTCTGCTTCCTTTCCTTCTTGCCAAATCATCCTGAAAGATTTCTTTGGACATTATCTCTTTTATTCTCCTGCCGTCTATCTTAATGTGCTGCTTTGACAAATGTTTCCTAGGCTTCTTTGGAATCGGGGCCTTGGTCTTTTCTCCATGCTCCACCGACGCCCCATTCCCCCTCATCAGGGATTCTTTGTGTGTGTGCGCGAGCAAGCGTGCGTGCATGCCCTCGGCCTCTGCTGCCTCCTTTAACCCCTCTAGCTCAAGGTTCAGCATCTATAACGGTTCCGCGTGCTTCACGGGAGCCCCTGCTATCGATCCATATCACGCAGGATACGCGGTGCGCTCCGGCTCAATGGCGAGGACTTTGAAAACAGTTTGTGTCGAGCAGCTGAACGCGGGACATCAAAGCCAAATAGTCTAGGATGGGAGGCGGGATGTCTTGATTGTTGCTGTGTGTGTGTGTGTGGCATGTGACTGAATGCTGCTGTGTTTGAGGGGTGGTGGCGATGTGCCTTTGTGAGAGGGGGCAGGGGCGATCAATACCTTAACATTTCTAAGAGGAGTGGGGTTGCATGAACTCCACCTCACCTCTTGATACTTTAACATGGTTTCAGCCCAGTTGGAAGAGTCAAGAACTGGGAATATTATACATTACTGGATTGCTGCCTCTACTATTTTGCGTCTGGTTTTATAGCACTTGGGTACACTGTGTATTCATTTTTTTTTATTTGTTTTGTTAATTGCCTTACACATAGGCTATCACCTACCAATAAATGTTATGGGCATTTCTGCTAAGTTTACTAATTCTAATTTAAGAAGAAACTTTAACATACTGCAGTGCAAAATCATCATTAGTGCAACACATTTCACAAAATTCTGACGTACCTACACTGTATAATTTTGAAACAATCAGTCTTTGATGATAACAACAACACTTCCGGAAACATCTGTTAAAACATGCTTTATTTTTTGCCCCTCAAGTTACCCCTGACAAATAATGTCAGGGTTCTACACAAGGTAAAAGAGATACTAATTCACCTGGGCGTTGCATTGTTTTGAAGTGAAGATACCACCAGTCAGAGGTTGACAGATTGAGTTGTCCCTCGGGAAGAAGAGGCCATCCCCTCTTTCACAGCTGGACAGACATATGGGACATCATGAGGAACCTGCCGGAGATCACAAAAGACCTAACAGTCCATAATAAGAGACTTGGGAAAATAGGTGTATAGAAAGTCACAGGAAGGTATCATTTAATGCCTGTTGAAGACACTCGGTGAGTGAGTGATTTGGTGACTTGGCTTGATCTGTGAGCTCTCTATCTTCTACCGCTGTTGCTTTGCTTCTCAGACAGATCTGACAGACATACACTCACACAAGCCCTTCAGGACTGCTCGTAAGTAAAACAGGCTCCTTCTTGTCTTTGATTTGGGTAAAATGACGTCTTTACGAGGTTGCTTCGCGGACGGATGGTCCGCCATGGGCCATCCGTCACCGTTGAAGAGAGGGAGGATTGAGTTTCCAGTCTTCCAGGGCACATCTTACACTCTCACCGTAACACCCCTTTATGAGTCACCTTGTCAAGGTCTCAGAGGCCAGACGACCTAATTTTACTGTACGACCGACATGTCTTTTGTTTGCTTTGCTCACTAGAGAGGAACACTTTCACGGTCTAAAAGGGGAATAAAAGAATAACACCTTTGATTTAAAAAAAAAAGAAAGAAATGCCTCCCTTGACATTCGAAGTCAGCGAAAAAAGAAGGGAGAGCAATTTCTTTTACACAACAAAGGGTCATAATCCAATGGGTGCAATGCGGAGTGTGTGACCTCTTATCTTGAATACACTTTTGACATTTTCATACAGACATCCAGCATTTATCAAGATGAACACAGCATCTGCTCTGACAACCTGTAGAGGCATCCTTCCACTTTGCCGTTGTGGTTTCCATCTTTCTCAGGTGCTCCAAACGATAGACCTTTTTAAAGCGCAGCTCAAGGACTCTTCAGCGGCCTGAATAGCAGTGGCGGGACTTGCTGTCACATATCAATGTGATCATTATCAAATTAAGTGATGTATTAAAAAGCCATTGGAAATTCATACAGTACCACTCTAACACAGGCGGGGCCCATGGGGCGTTGTTCACCTCTTGGTGAACCCCTATCTTTCTCGCTTCCATCTGCAATGCATTACTGCCAGAGAGTGGAAAGGTCAGACATGATAGGCTTGTTGCAGAGTTGTGCTCTATTGCTGTGCATTAATAGAAATAATGGAATTGTCATTGTTCCGCTGTCTTAAAGAGCATGGATCCTGTAAGTGTCTCCTAGAAGTGGCCCTTTTTTTCTTCATAGAATTGTATTGTGTTTGCATATAGTAATTTAATATTTGAACACTTCGATAGTTTGCATTGTGTTAGGGATTTCCTGTCCTGAGATTTTCTATTTTTCACTTTTATATGACTCGCTACTCTGAGTTAGTGAGCCATCGATAAGAACATTGTGTCCTTTTGCTTCTAGCCTAATTTAATTATTTTATTAATGCACCAGTTCCTTTTCCCCTATTGGGCATTTTGTTGTCCCTGGCGTTTGGAAATGTTTCCTACCGTGTGTGTGTGTGTGTGTGTGTGTGTGTTTTATTTAAAACCAGCTGTTACTGAATCAAAACACTATTGTTTGCAAGGAAATGTATACAACAACCACTTTTGATTATGCCAGTTTTAGATCTTAGCCTGCCTTTTGTAAGCATGCACTCTTATTATGGCAATACTATAGACTATAATTATGCACTGTGTTCTTCTGTTATAATATGCAAATTCAATCCTATCACAATTATTATCATTTAGTGCAGATGACCATAAGAAAAAGGGGCCTTTCCTGAAAAGTAATTTATTACAACGGTTGCCAAAGTTCATGTTTGTCTTGTTTGTTATTCAAGCAATGTAACTAATTTGTATGATTTAAGCAATTATTATTTTTTTTTTTATCAGGTCCCCCTCCAAAATGTCTTCTTTCAGGCTTCTGAAAAGGTCAAAGCTTCCAGGTCAAATTGCTATACAAAGGTCAGAAAGGTACGATGTTGCTGTATAAGAGCAAGTAGCCAGTAGGGAATGATAAAGCTGGCAGCCAGCAGTAGGGTTACGCTTGACTATACAGTATACTGTATGACAAGTCGTGGTGGTGTCACTACTGCAATGCTACTGTAGCTGCTGTTAACATTGTCTGTGGGACTGTACAGTACACATAAGCAGCATTCTTGTTTGAATAACCATTCCTTGTTATGTGTCTTCACAATGCATTGGATTTGTTTAGAAATGTCTGACTCTGTAATGCCCCACCCACATTTAAGACAATTTGTCTTATAGATATCCCATATTTATAGAATAGATTAATACATCTGGTCCTGCAAGACTATGGTACAGTACAGCTTACATATGTTAAACATCACAAGACACATTTAAATGTGTAACAAATATTGCTACATTATCTTTCATATGCATTTTTCTTCTTGGTGAACCTACTGAATGATACTGGCAGCTGCTTGATACTTGCATGTGTCATTTTTCTATGTAGTTACTGTATACAGTAAACAGCTACAAGAAAATAACAATGGTAATCATTCATGAAAATGAATTCAGTCCTTAGTACATGTGTAGTAATACAGGCCAAGATACAGTCTATGAAACGGTACATTACCTCAAATGTTTGCTTACTTGTGGACAGAGCTGGCAGCAGGACATGGAAGTAATAATTATACATTATAAAGCATGTAACTGGGTTTATGGGAAACTAGTATATCCATAAAATATTTGTATCTTAAATGTATCAATACTGGAGATACGACAATACAAAAAAGATAGGATGTTGAAAGGAGCATCCTTGCATGAAATAAACATTTTAAAGTGGATATTCAATGTTCAAGCACAATGCATTACCTTTTCCATAAATGATTTATGAATATGCAACCCACTCGCTCCTGTGATTATTGTGTCTCTTGTTCATACCGGACAGAAAAATAGGGGAAACTCAATGCGGAGAAGCACACCTTTTGAGCTCCTCTCAGTGTAGTCTCAGCCAAATGGAGCAAGATGGACACGTTTAGCTCTCCATCTTGACAGGTAGGATATGAGGCTGAACTCGGCTATAAATGTACAAGAGAACTCTGCACTGCAGAGATTTCTGAGATGATGGAGTGAGCGGGCTCTCTTGGTGGTAAAGCATACCGATCAACCGTCCCTTAGACAATACAGCCAGCTCTATCCATCTCCTCATCCAGAATAAAGAGGAAAAAGAAAACATGATAAAAATAGTTTCACTACGGTATAGTGTTTCTCTGTAACAATGTGACCATTTTCACTTGGGAGCAAGGCGTGTATGAAAAAAAAATCAGAACACACATGAATGACTTTTCAACAAACATGTTTTTCTTTTTTTTGTTTAACCTTTACATTATCCATTTATTTTCCCTACATATGGCTTGAGACCTAATATAGCTCCTCTCAGTAATGGAAGATTGGATAGGAACGGAGTGTTTCACACATCATTTAGCCTACTCAAAATACTGCATTTCTCATAGTGACGGGATATCGTAGATAACAACATTCCAGAAATGCATGTGCTTTGTCACGGTCACGCAAGATTACAGTTTCAGATAATCTTGATACTTTTAAAGGCAACAAAGTATATATTATACTGTATAGTGGGCTGTGCTTCAAGATACATCCACATAGTTCCTCAGGAAGTGTCCATGTTTATGTTTGACACATACATGTTGATGATGTGATGTCATAGCAGCATTATTATGCCTGCCATACTGCCAGCACAGCTAACATGGCTTAACAGATGTGCAGCATCATATGGTGCATTTGCTTGGCCCACATCAACTCGTAAACTCTAAATATCATCCGACCATGTTGTATACCAGGTGTTTGCATTCAGTGGACCTCAACAACTAGGTTAAGAGGTTATCACTTTGCGAATGCACAGAGGTGTCAACAAGCTGAACCAATGAGATGTCCAGTAAACAGGAAGCCAGGAATCTGCAGACATGGATATATTTAGCATAAACATGGTATGCTGTTTTCTGTGCTTTGTATTTTGGTGTGTTTGAGTGCTATGATGTTCACTGTTTCATTAGAAAAGAGCACATGGAAATGTTTTTTTGTATTTCTGATATGGCTTGCCCTCGTTTGCCACTGCGATTTATGACTTTGTTGGCTTTTGAACTTCCATTTCCAAAATGTTTTTACTAATGTAGTGTAAACATTGCCTCTAAAGAACAAGTTGTTCTTGTCACATGTTCATAGTCTAGCCAGGGGACACCTGGATTTGTATTCAGCAAGGGAACCATTGAGGAAGCTAATACATACGTGGCAGTCCAGACAATGCAAGGCGTCCTGATAAGCAAAGATGTGTGAGGTAGGGTTGTTAATTAAATTCTTTTGAAACAAATATTAATGAAAGACTTAATAATTTTCTCTGTCACAAATGTAACAATCAAAAGCCCTAATTTAAATGTGTAAAACATAAATATTGGTCCCGTTAGCAATTACAGAGGGATGGTAATAGTCTACCATTAGCTGAACATTTATACCACAGGATTGTTTTCAAACCTTAATGCCAAGAGCTCATCTAGCTGGCATTATTATGTTCTGTTATACGTTTCCATTATCTCACACAGCAACTGGCCCTGGTTAGATAAACTAGGACAAGCAGTGGGGGGAGCAGAATTGACAAGAGAGACCCTTCTTTCTTAACTCTGGTGGTGAGAGTTGTATTGATTGGCAGCATTGTATATAAATGTTTCTATCACAGGGCATATGGGCAGAGGAGAGAGTAAAAAAAAATACAATCCCAACAGCAGCCTTATAAACTGTGTTGAGCAGATCCTTCTAAAACCTAGAAAAGTTGTCCCGGTTACTTCTGATGCCAGTCTTTCGGAAAATGGGAAAAGTACACCTTAGTTTGTCTAAGGTGTACCTTTACCATAGTTTGTCCCCTTGTGGTTAAAAGCAGCATTACAAAACAGGTTGTTTTGGCATGAAACTCAGCCATTCCATCCTCTGCTGTGAGCGGTGGAGTGGTGAAGTCACAGAGTGGTCTCTACTTCTCTCTACAGTGCCGGTCTCTACTCCCCTCTACAGCACTGGTCTCTACTCCTCTCCACAGCGGTAGTATCTACTCCTCTTTCTACAGCTCTGGTCTCTACTCCTCTCTCTACTGTGCTGGTCTCTACTCCTCTCTCTAGAGTCTCGTCTTTACAGCTCTCATATGCTCATTTACCCCCTCCCCTTTCCCTTCCCCCTCCCATTGCCTTGTTCATTTTTGTACACAGTTAAGTGAACGGCTATGTATGGTGTGTGAACTAGCTTTTCAAAGACCCTCATGCTGGCAGCTAGTGCACATGATGTGTTGTCAGACTGTACACACATACAAGATGGCAGATGAATGGGCAATATCATGTTGTTTTTCCATCACTGCTCCAGAACACTGTGCAGTATAATAACCAGAAGACAAAGACACAGCCCTATACTGTATGCTTAATGACATCAGTACAGAGCCCTGGAGGTGACATGACGATTTGTATTTTTTTTAAGTCAATAGTAAGTCGTGGCCATGAGTTAGTACGTTGTGGCCAAGTAAGCTGTAGCCTCACAAGACCATCCTGATCTGAAAGTTGTCGACTTTGTTGCTATAATAATTCTGGAGAGCTTCATATCCTTGCAATTTGAGTCCAAGTAACAACTGAATTTACTAATCAGTGTCATACTGACAGCTATGAGCGTGGTTTAGGTGACGACATCGAAGCTACTTGAAAACAACTTGAAAGCGAAAAGTATTTTTTGAAAGTTCAGTGCAGATGGACAGCACCCCAGATGAAATTGTATCTTTCTATGTGGTGTGTGGGGATGGGGATCAGTAATTTGTATTGATATTAGGGATGTCATGATACCAGACATTTAGTGGTCAATACCAATACCAGTGAAATTCCACGGTTCGTATGTTTTTATTAACTGTCAAAAAAAATCCAGGTTTTGTAATGGTATGAATTTTTTTTGCTTACCCTGAAAGTGTATCTGCAGGTATATTCCACAATTGCAATCTGTTTGTAAGCTATTACATGTTTTGTCAAATAAAAAAATAAATAATCTGATACTTCTTCACAGCCCTGGCGCCATAAATAGGAACATAAACAAAGTGGTGAAAACCACTCACATCAACAAAGCTGTAGTACTACGCTTTGTTTCAGAATGCGTTTCGATGTGTGGAGGGCTGTGGACGCACGGAAGGAATTGTTAGCAAGTGAAAAAAAATGACCTAACCTGCCTTTTATTGCGTTTTTTGAACTGTAAACTAAATAATAGGACTGTGATGAGACACATACAGTACAAAATTGCTGTTTTTATAAAGATGGATGTTAAAAATTGACCCCTTCCCTCACTCCTGACTACCTTTTAGCATTTTTTAAAGTTGGGCAATGGGTGGAGTCTTGCTCAGAGAAAGGGATAGAGTGCAATGGTAACAAAGAAGACTCAACGCCTTGTGCAGACTGACACCAGCTCTTTTCCTCCTTGAAAGAACAACCAGCTGACCTTTCCCAGACCATACTGTGATGCTGTTTTTAGACCATGAGAAAGTAGGAAGTACGCTAATGGTTGGTGTGTAGTGGTGAGATGTCTGCCTGTCACACTTCATCTAATTTGACGCATTGGAATTGTTCTCACCGTCCATGCCGGGCAATTACTGGCCAATTCCAATCTACTTTCTCAGCACCACTGTAATGAAAAATAATTAAGAGGCCGAAAATGAGTTTTCTCATGAAATGGTTTCGGTGGTTGAACACAATCGTGCTCGGCAGATGGCTGCACAAGTGTGTTTTACACCAAAGATAGTTAATTATGCGCATTTGGAAGTAAACTTTTAAATCTGCACCTGACAATTAAGAGTAAAAGCAAACAGTACATGTATATGTTAAATATCAAATCCCCAAGTGTCGGCCTGGTAAAATTAAAAAGGGGCTAAGTAACATACAACATAACAAAAGGTGCCCCCAATCAGAGGACAGTATTATGATTACTATTCCTCAATATGTTGTAAGCAAGGCATACATTAAAATGCAGGGTAATTGAGGCCTTCTGATTACAATGTATATTCCGTTTTGCAGGTAGTACTGTACAAATGAAAAATTTCACTGTAAGGGCTAACACCAACTGGTGGCGTCGACACGTCCAGAGACAGTGGTTTATAGAAAGTAGTTCTTTTAACGGGGCAACATGCACTAGCGGCATCTAACGTACATCGACGCCAAGGTTTTGAACACAGTTATTCATCAAATTATTTGTTAAGTATATCGTCAAGCCATAAGCATGCATGAATTAGTTTTAGTTCCTGTCAGTTTATCATTAAGTTTTGAACGTTATTAAAAGTGCATTCCTTGATGCACCACCAAATGTCGCCAGCAGTGGGCATTGGTCTTAAAGGTATAGTAAGCAATTGTAAGCTACAGTAATAAACTTTTTGTCAAAATCCTTTAATATCTCCTTGCTGTCTGTTATAGTAGCTGCCCAATCTCTAGGCGTGGTGAAAAAAATATCCTGTACTTCTACACGGCCCTGGCTCCATATATAAAAATACAAACAAAGTGGTGCAGACCACACCACACACCAGCAATATTCTAGCCCATGCAATGTGTTTCCAATGTGTGGGGTGGAGTTTCTGAGGGAGCACCCTATGGCAGTGAAGGAATAGGTGTTTTTGTTTTGATTGAGTTCACTTATCAATAAGCTTTCTCTAGAAAGACTTAACTGTTTGTCATAAAACCTGATTTTTGTGCCTGTCGATGATATGGTGACCACTCACCTGGTTCAATCATCACACAGGCAAATTTTGAAATAACATACCATATAGCATACTATATTTTATACATACTATTCTTACAGATTCTGCATTTAGCTTGTATACAGATTGATTTACAATCAGTGCAATGTTGCAAGCATTATTTTTCTTGTTCAAGAAAATGTGCTTCAACTTCCAGAATCCCCACGGAGAATTGCCATACTGCAGTGCCATAAGAACATTCCTGTGAGAGAAGTGGAGAAAAAAGATAAAAATAAGAACTAGGCTTTTTGGAGAACAAATTAAGAGCGAGCAGAGGAGGGCGTAGCAGAGGAGAGGAAGTGGTTTGGTTGTTGGAAGGAGCCTTCAAAAATAAGATTAATTTCCAGTGGCACTATACAGGGTGTGTCTGCTGTTGTAATGGGAGGTTTATACCTACAGTATGGGTAGAGTACAGCCAAGTCTGTGTTTTAACCACAAATGGAACACTTTACATGTGTTCAATAATATTGAATACATGTAAAGTATAAATAGAACAATTCATAGAACAGTTTAAATGTGTAACTTTGTGGCACAAATGAACAGTGTGTCTATTGTTATTGTAATGTTTTTTATTAGGTCGTCCGATGGGAGGAACCTATTGTTATTGTTGGTTTTATTATTAGGTCCTCCGAAGGTGGAACCTATTGTTATTGTTAGTTTTAGTAATATTATTATTATTATTGTAACAGAAAAACAAGAATACCATAAAAACTACCTGAACTTTTTCTACACATTTGCATGATGATAGTATATAGCTGTCTCTACCATGCCATGGAAAACATTTTGAAATTGAAATAATTTTAATTTGAACCATGATAAAGATAAAATCTATCTACATGCTACACATGTATAACTGATGATAATGAACAAAGAAGTCCATCCATCCATCCATCTTCATCTGCTTATCCGGAGTCAGGTCGCAGGGGCAGCAGCTCCAGCAGGGGACCCCAATCCTCCCTTTCCCGAGCCACATTAGCAAGCTCTGACTGGGGGATCCCGAGGTGTTCCCAGGCCAGTGTGGAGATATAATC
>JAODUK010051613.1:0-19002 GCA_027564635.1 Typhlichthys eigenmanni
CCCCCCCCCCCCCCCATAGCTATTTATCTCTCTTTAAACATAGAATGAAGAACACTTGTTCTCATTCGTATGTTTTGTGACGTTCCATTGACGTTCAATGCGCCCGTTGTTGTGAGATTGAGTGAATGCTGCGAGATGGTTGGAGGATAATATACTGTATGGTATCTCCTGACTGTGGACAAGCGGACGAAGCTTTGGGCGTCAGAAGGAATAGTTCACTGCTGTTATCTTGCATTCCAGCCCACATGGACTTAAAGGAAACACACAGGAGAAATGTCAAGAATGTTGTTAGCTAATTACCTCTATCAACACGTCTCTATATTGATACTACTTCTACATATCTGCATTTGAAACTCGTGAATGTGAACAGCGGCCTGTAGATAGGAATGTAATCCATTTTAGCAGTCTGATATACAGTAAATCCGATGTCTGATATGAATCAGAAAGTTGAAAAGTTCGTATGGTGCAAGCATAAAACTGTTTCATATATTCTGTGCTAAAATCAAACACATAGCAAACATATTCAGGATCTTCCTCCGGGTGTTTACGAGTCAAATAAAAAGCACATAGACTTCCTATCTTCTAACCTTTAAACCCCTTTACTTAACACTTACCTTGCTGTGGTTAAAGGAAAGTTCAGATCAAAGACTGAGTTAGGGGCATGGAGAGGTGAGGTGAGGAGAAGGGGGTCGTTAAACGGTGGCCTGTAGTTTGGTTTACGGATGTTGGTTGTCACCTTACCTTACAGTCGTGAAGATGTTGCTGAAAACTCAGGGCTCCCGCACCTTCACCCTCAGCTCGGCTTGTCTGTAGCCGTGTGTTTGTAACAGTACATTAAAGGTGCAGTCAGCAGTGCTGGAGAAAGATTGTTGATATTTGAACTCAGTCAAAACAAAAACACCTCTCCTTTTAATGCCATAAGGTGCTCCCTCAGAAGCTCCGCCCCCACACATTGGACAAACATTGTCATGGCTGGGATAGTATCTTGTTGGATATTGTCTTTGCCACTTTTTGTGTTTCCGTTTACAGAGTCAGGGCTGTGTAGAAACACCAGATTATTTTTTCAGCATGCACACAGAATGGAAAGCTTGTGAGGAGACTGTGAGGAGATATTCTCTGAATTTGACAATATGTATATTAGCCTAGATTGCTGAATCCACCTTTACGTTATGTGTTTTGGTGTAAATGGTACATTTACTGTTCTTTTGCGGTGTGGGAAGACTGGTAATTATTTTAGAGGGCGTCGATGACCCCAGGCTGCCCGGCTGAGTTGTGAACTCTGGGGGGGGTTTTGGTATAATGTCTTGGACTCCCTTCATGGCCTGACATAGGTTAACCAAACTGGGGTTCATGATTTTGCACACAGAAAGATGTATATGTGCGGTGCGATGATGATCAGGAAATGTGTTTACTGGAGATAAACCAGACTGTGAATAGTTCCACTTGACCATCAAGTCATTATCCCAACCACACTGTCATATTAGTATTGACACTCAGAGCCTAAGTAATTTGCGATGTGTTTCTTACTTACTTTAAGAAGCTTTCCAGCTTTCCAAGTTTTCTTCAAGCCTCGCTTAAAGAAACCTTTTTTTCCCCTCCTTTAGCGGAATTTCAAGGAGACTTGATAGTCTCGCTGCCGTTCGATACAGATGACAATTATAACAGGAAAAAACAAGGAATGTTTCCTGGACCAAGGTGGGGAATGTGAGGGAAGGAAGTGTGGTGATGTATACTAACGTTTTATCCTCTCTCTCTCCCTATCTCCCACTCCCTCTCTCCCTCTCTCCCTCCCTCTTCCCTCCCCCAGAGCGAGGACTCCGATGAGGACGAGCCGTGTGCCATTAGCGGCCGCTGGACCTTCCAGAGGGACAGCAAGCGCTGGTCCCGCATGGACGAGCTGGAGGTCTTCTCCACGCTGCAGGCCTCCGCCCAGCTGGAGCAGCGCCCCCCGGTGGCGGAGCTCACCCTCCGCGAGGGCCACAGCTCAGAGAGCGTCCTGACGGACCTGAGCGAGCAGCCCGAGGTGGGCTCCCTGAACAGCAGCGGGAGCGGGTGTCGAGGGGAGGGGAGGAGCCACGACGCCCCGGCCCCGGCCAATCAGGCGCGAGCCAGCTCGGTGGCCAGCGTGTGCTCGTCCTCGGGCACCGGTGGGTCGGTCGGGTGCGCCAACGACGACTCCCTCTCTGACGGGCCGCCGCCGTCTCCCATGGAGACGCGGGGGAGGTTCACGTTCGACGGGAAGCCGGTCGACGGCGGCAAAAGCACGCGGTCCAGAGCCAAGAGCTTCCTCAAGAGGATGGAGAGCCTGCGGCTACGCAGCGGCTCGTCCTCCAAAAGGAAGAAGAAGACTGGCCCGCCGGGCGGCGGCGGCAGGCTGGAGATCAGCGGGCCCGTGGCCAAGGAAGGCTTGGACGAGGACAAGCTCCGGCGGCTCAACTGCGTGGACATCTCCAGCCTGAAGCAGCAGAACCAGCAGAACCGCGGCATGCCCGCCCAGACCATGACGCTGAACCGCAACCGCTCCGTCTCGTACTCCACGCAGAACAGCACCGGCAGCACCGCCAGCAGCCAGTCGGAGGCCAGCGGCGGCAGCGCCGTGAGCACGCCCAGTCCCGTGACCCGCGCCCGCAGCCACAGCATAGCGGCCGGCGGCTCCGGCAAGAGGGGGGGCATGTACCTGGAGGGCTTCGACCCCTTCAGCTTGCTCCCGCAGAACTCAGACTCCATGGCGACGACGACACCGCCGCCTCCACCGACGCCGCCCCCGCCCACGCCGCCCCCGACCCCGACCCTGTCCCAATCCAAATTGGGCGGCGAGCGTAACCGCGGGAACAACCGCGCTGACGGGGAGGAGGAGGAGGAGGAGGAGGAGGAGGAGGGGGTGATCTTCTTCTACCTCCCGGAGGGCCACAAGCCCGGCACCTTCCCCATGGCCCTGCAGGACCGCAGTACCCCCCCGGTCCTCCGGGGGCGACAGAGCCGGCGCCGGCGGCGCCATGGCTCGTCCGGCTCCGCCGACAGCCGCCTCAGTTTCTACGACAACGTGCCCTGCGCCGAGCAAGGCCAGGAGGGCGGGGAGGAGCTCAAGCTGGAGGAGGTGCTCCAGGACGTCAACGGCCTCCAGCGCTTCGTTAACGCCTGGTCAGAGACCATGGGAGGGGAGGACGAGGAGGACGAGGAGGAGGAGGAGGAAGAAGAGGAGGAGGAGGGAGACTCGGATTCGGCGCTGGACTCGGCTTCGCCCTGCCCGTCGTCTCCGCTGCAGAACAGGCTGGAGGAGGCGGAGAACGGGAGCGACCAGGACAGCACGGGGAACCCCCTGGGGGAGGGGGAGGAGGGCATGAGGGAGAGGAGGGACTCCGGCGTAGGGGCCTCTCTGACCCGCAGCAACAGGTCAGTGATGAGTCGGGAACCAACGTTGTGCTCCATGTTTTGAGGGAACACTTTAAGACTGGAACGCCTCTGAGTCCATCTGACAAAACAGTGTGTAATTACAAATATACATTTGCGGTATTTTCTATTCTATTATATGAATTTCACTTGAATTGCAATTTAAAGGTTATTTATCACTGATTAAAAATGTAACTTTCTTACTTTACTTATTTAAATCGTGCTAATTTAAAAACAAGATAACAGATGGATTTAGAGGTTTTTGTGTCACTTAGACGTAGGACTCTTTTGACCTTATATTATAGTGTATTAAAGATGGCGTCAGCGAGTGCACAAACTAATCTACTCTGCTGGCTGTCCATTCTGTGTGCATGCTGAAAAAATGATCTGGTGCTTCTACACAGCTGCGAATCTGTAAATGGAAACACAAACCAAGTTGTGCAGATCGCACCACACAACACTGTCCCAGCCTTGTCCAATGCGTGTACAATTTGGGGGGAGGAGCTTGTGAGGGACTATGGGATTGAACGGAGAGATTTTATTGTTTCGATCGAGTTTAAATATCAACAATATTTCTCCACAATCGCTGATTCCATATTTAAGGAGCAGGTAGGGGTTGTTAGTCTGAGCTCTTGGGCTTGTTTAGAGGGCAGAAGACAAACATTGGTTGATTGGTGGGAAAGACATTATGTCCCAACACAAAGCTGACACAATTAGGCGCCAACCGACAGAGAGACGAGACAAAGTGATAAATGGGACATGTTGAGACCTCTCTCTTTACATAACGGAATGCCGTTATGTACGGAATGTTCCTCTGTCTTCATGGGCATTCTGGTCATTCCCTCAAGAATCCATGAGTTGCACACGTGCAGTGGTTAGCTGGATCGTCATTATGACCGGAATGAAATGGCGCGCTACGTGGCTAATTGTTAGCTACAAACCGCTTTAGCTTCGGCATTAGCAGTGTAGCACAGGAACAAATAGCTTCAAGCCAAACCATCAAATGGAAACCACGCGTGACTTGGACTTTTCAGCTGCCTCCTCTCTGTGTGACAGCTGTAGCGTGCACACACCACCACCACAGGTGTGTGTGTGTGTGTGTTTGGGAATGACGGATGTTGCCGACATATGCAACCTAGCTTTACTTACAATTCCCTATAATCAAAAAGTCATGTAAATAGGAATTTCTTCAGAATATATTTCATGTGTGACACCATTTGTTGACATTTGCAACAGGTCACACTGTAGGCAGGGTTGAGTATGTCTAATGTCTATGTATGTTGGTGCAGATCATGTGTAAGCTATACATACAGGAGATATGTTGACTAGTCGATTAAATGCTGCTAGCCTCACTAGTCGGCACCAGACATATTACTAGTCAGTTAAACGTATCTTCTAATCTATAAAGTTGTTGTTCGCAAAGGGAATTTGCATTTGAAACCATTAACCTTCGGTATAAATGTCAGTTATTCGTTAGTGGGAACATTCCTAATATGAATATGTGAGCATACCTAAGTGCGCCATAGCTAAGTGAGCATTGCTCCTTTGCTCCAGGCCCCAGAAGCTGCGCTGGCCAAGCTTCCAGAGCTCCCATCGACCCAGCCTGGCCTCAGCCCAGTTGCAGATAGGCTGCCAGTCCGTGCTTCAGATGAACCTGCTGCAGAAGCTGTCTCTGCTGCACCTCACGGCCCTGTTGGAGAAGCACACCCCGACCAACAAGCATGGCTTCAGCTGGTGAGTGGACCGCCAAGGCAGGTGGGAGCCTGGGGGGAGTCAAACACTACGTTATAGCCTCCCAACTGACCCCGTGGCATCTCCCCCCACTTCACATCATTCACTCTACATTCAAAACCGCTCTCTCTTTCCCCCCGTACAGCCAAGTAGGCCAAGCCAGCCCCTCCATTCTGCAGGTTGTTGTTGTGAAGCGCAGTGACGGCTGTCTGGAGGGGTTGGGTTTCACATTCTTTTCCCAGGCCCGTAATTGCTGGGCAGCGGTTGTCGTTTTTAATTTTTTTCTTTTTTCTCGTCGGGGGAAACAGCCAGATCGGTTCACACGCGCGGCGTTAGAACAAGTGCTTGAGGCTCAAGTGCTCGGCCCTCCACAATTATCCCCGCTATTGCGCCTCATCGCCACCCGCTTCTAGAATTCCGGCGTTACCTCACGCGATCATCGCCCCCCTCGTGATTGGCCGGTGTCACCCAATAGCCTGCTAGTTAGCTAGTGTTTTTCATCGCTTCTAGTTCCTTTTCTACATTCTCTCACGTGCACGATGCTTGTAATGACACTTATTGTGTCAGTTACCTTTTTTGAATCTTCATTAAAAAGTGATTTTCATTTATATATATATATATATATATATATATATATATATATATATATATCTATCAGTCCCCCCTTCCTCCAGTAGAATACATGATTTGCCGGATCACTTTTAATCTTCATTTAAAACTCAGATTGCTTGACATTGTTATATGCTTAATGTTTAGGGGCTTCCTGTGAAATAGAGACAGTGCAGCAGCTCTATAGAGTACAGTGGCCAGTTGTTGATAACTTGTTGGTAGGTTGAGGCCGGCACATATTCAGAATTCCAAACTGATATCGTAATACGCTCCCTTTCGTACTTTTACAGACGTCTTCTTTAGAAGTCGCAGTCGTCGCGCGAAAACATTGTCTTCACAAAGACACGCTTGTCTAGAGACATGCGCGCCCACCCCATCTACTGAACACACACCCTGCCATAAACCTGTGGGTGCGCTACTATACAACCACAGGCTACCTGTCTTTCAGCTTCGGATTGCGCAGACACACAAACACCCACACGCACGCAATTATGTCTAGGACAAACACATTGCGGATGTATAGAGCAGTGCAACCGCCCCTTTCAACACCCCTGGTTCCACCCACCCCCGTCATATATTGTCGTCACACCTCCTGTTTGTCCTCCCCTCTCGTAAACATGGAGACAGGCTTCTGTAGCCCTTCTGGAAGTCTCCCTCACACACACACACACACACACAGACACAGACACACAGCTAACGCACAAACACAATAGTGGGCCAAATCTGTATGATACACAATATAATAAATGAAAACGTGAATGGAATGTGAGCCGTGGTGATTTCACCAGAATTGGCTTATCACATGCTTTTGTGTCAGGCTAAAGATCAACGCAAACAATGGACCCACTGTTGCGTAACAGCCTCTGTACACGCGCCGCATAGCGTAAGAGACTTGTGTTTTGACACGTCCGCTCAGGAGATATGAGTGTTGACACAGAAAGGCATTGGGTGCATGTGTATGTTACCTGTACTGCATTTCTCCATGTTCTCTATAGCGAGCAGGCTAACGGCTCCTTGGCGCGCGCGCGCGCGTGTGTGTGTGTGTGTGTGTGAAAGGGTTGTGCCAAAGTTTATGAAGCGGATAAAGGCGCGGGACTACAAAGACAAGAATGTGTTCGGAGTGCCCCTGCAAGTCATCGTCCAGCGGACGGGACAGCCTCTCCCTCAGGGTATCCAGCAGGCCATGCGCTTCTTACGCAACCAATGCTTAGACCAGGTAGTGTGCACGATGCAGACGCACGCACGCACACACACACACACACACACACACAGTTATATGATATCTAGGAGTCACATCATAATCTTTACTTGGTTTACTGTAGAGAGAAATATCGTCATTATAGAAGCCTAGGACAGTCTGTGTATATCTGTTTTATCTGCAATCACTCAAATATGCATTCATGAGGTATTGATATGCTTACATAAAGTGATGAGGTCAGCGAGAATAAGCATGTGTGTGTGTGTGTGTGTCTTCTTTACAAATCACACACACACACGTGCAGGTCTGGCAAGAGTCATCTTCCAACTGTTTAGTCACCTGTGTCAGTCTGTTTAATCCAGAAGGACAGCACCGATGATCTGTGTGCATGTGTGTGTGTGTGTGTGTGTGTGCGCGTGCGTGTGTGTGTGCACGCGCGTGTGTCTGTGTCTGTGTGTGTGTGTGTGTGCGTGCGTGCGTGTGTGTGTGCGTGCGTGTGTATGAATGATGAAAAGACAGAAAGAGCTACTACTTGAGGGGCAGAAAAGATGGGGTGAGGGTGGAGGGCTGTAGCTAAGGGCTAGCTCTCCCAAGCTGGACAAGGAGCCTCTGTTTGGAGGTGGTGAAAGCTCATGGAAAGTATTCTGGGCAGACAAGACGTAGGCCTTTTTCTGCGTTCCTCCCCAAAACTGCCTTTTAGTAGCTGGCCATAAAAGGTCACTGGTGTAGTCCAGCGTAGTGCCACTAGAACGAGCAATGTGGAGTGGATGTCTTGAGCGCTTATTTGTAAAAAACGGGCAAGCGGTTCATTGTGTTGTGATGTGACCACGTTGGCCTGAATCTGGCGACGTCACGATGTTTCTCAATTGTTCGGTTTCTTTACAACCAATTAACAACGCATGGACCAGTTTTAGCATGGAGTGCTGTACTAAAATGGGGTTTACTACTAGTGATGCTTTCAGATATAAGACTAACATTTAAAGCTTGGGATTTCAGTCAGAATGTTTTTAACAGTCAAAAATCAGTGATTCTTCACAACCAAAGTACAAACGCACAGACCAGCTTTAATTAACAAAGAATATACCGGTAGATGGATAGTTTTCAGATATCTGGGTGTAGTTAAACATTTATCATGCATATGATTTATATGATTTATCATGCTTATCTGTCTCTTCACCGTCCAGGTGGGCCTTTTCAGGAAGTCGGGGGTGAAATCTCGCATCCAAGCGCTCCGCCAGATGAACGAGGCATGCGGTGCAGACGGCGGCGGTATCAGCTACGAGGGCCAATCGGCGTACGACGTGGCCGATATGATGAAGCAGTACTTCAGGGACCTGCCGGAGCCCCTGCTCACTAGCAAGCTATCCGAGACCTTCCTCCAGATCTACCAGTGTAAGTGCACCAACCCTTATACATGAGTTTAACACAACATATTCCACGCCTAACACATTGGGGTCATGCTCAAGAAGCCCTCTGAAATGTTTGTGTTAGATCAAATTCAGGAACTCATACACTGGCATTGTATTAGAGGCTTTGTATGCTTGCCTGCCAGAGAATGGGCGATTGGGAAACTGTCGAAATGAAAACAAACAAGCGCACAGTGCAGGAAATACCTGTGCAATGATGCTGTATCGGCGGCTCTGTAATTCCTGGCCTGCCTTGTGAGCTCATCCACCTGTGGGTGCATTGGCACGTGATGAGCACGCAGATTCCTCAGCGTGATCTTGAGTAGAGTTGGTCATTAAACGTACACGTACTGTACACTGTCATTTATAGTGCCATACATCACAGGCGCGTCCCGAGGCGAGGGACTGCCCTCTGTTGAAAAGCTGGGCGCTGAATAAAACTGGAGACATTACATAGAAAAGACAGACTACTTGAAGAATTCTCAATGGAACTCTGGAATCATTATTATTGCAAATATGGTGGTTGGAGTTCATTAATTGTCTGCCGTTCTTTAATGGCAGACAATTCCTTAAATGGGGCGGCCATTTTAAACGGCCCTTAACCTATTGGGTCAATCTTGTGGTTGCACTGACACAAGCCGACAGTTGTGCATGAGTAGAACAAGTATAACCTGTGGGGGACCACATCCATTAATGTGGATGTGGTCTTCCTAATAACTGCCTGGTGGCATTACCAAGATGGCTGCCAAGATGGCTGCCAATTGGCCAGTCTAGAAGCACTTTGATAAAACGCGCATGGAAATACAGCTATAATGTGCGATAACAGTGACGTAATATCTGCAACCGCAGGGAAAATAGACAAATATGTACTTTGCTGAAAGTAAAACATAACAGAATGCAGTTGCGTGTCGTAACCAGAGTGGCCGCCAGTGTACCAGGTTATGGTAAGTGTCTCTATATGCTAGTAGACGAGGCTCCATGTTGTCCTGCAGATGTTCCCAAGGAGCAGTGGCTGCAGGCGGCACGGGCGGCCGTGTTGCTGCTGCCGGACGAGAACCGCGAGGCTCTGCAGACGCTGCTGTGCCTGCTGAGCGACGTGACGGCCAGCGTGGCCGAGAACCAGATGACCCCCACCAACCTGGCCGTCTGCCTGGCGCCCTCTGTCTTTCACCTCAACACACTGCGCCGCAAGGAGAGCTCCTCGCCAAGGTGTGTGTGTGTGTGTGTGTTTCCTGCAAGGCCGTGAGCACCGCTTTTTTTCCTTATAGAATGAGCAAAGGGTGGCTTCAGCGGGTGGGTTTTTGTTGTTGTTGTTGCTTTTTACCTTTTAATTATATCGACAGAAAACGCAGTATGGTTTGTGTTGGGTGTGTGTGTCAATGTGTATCACAGGGTTCCTCAACCCTGGTCCTGGAGGGCCGCTAGCCTGCATGTTTTAGATGTCTCCCTGCTCCAACACAGCTGATACTAATGATTAGGTAGTTAGAATCCTGATAATGAGCTATTCTTTTGAATCAGCCATCTTTTAGTATGAAAGCTGTGCACTTGTTGATACATGAGGCCCCAGGTGTGTCTGTGTGTGCGTGTGTGTCTGTGTGTGCGTGTGTGTGTGTGTGTGGACATACTTTGTAGCCAAGACGCACAGGGCTTTCGTAACAAGTAATATGCTGTGCATTGTCTTAACAGGAACATGTCAAACGAAGGAAACAAAACAGCAGGATACTGTAGGTGGGGGGAGAGAGGGAGAGATGGAAGTGAAACAAGAAGAGAGCGAAGCTCTAGGGGAGCAAGGGAGAGAGACAGAGGAAATATAGAGGCTGTACCGATTCTCAAGAATCAGCCATAACAACATGCACATCTGACAAAGAGGCAGTGATTCATTAGGGGCATACCATAGTGCTTTCCTCCGTTTAATATTTTCTCATTCGGCCATTTTCCTTTCGTTCTCTCCATAAATTCCCCCTCACCGTGAGTATTGTCTTCCCGTAACACCTAACCAACTGCACCGTTTCTTGTTCCTCTTCGCGGTGGTGTCACAGGGTGATGAACCGGAAGCAGACCTTGGGAAAACCGGACCAGAGGGACCTCAACGAGAACCTGGCCGCCACCCATGGCCTGGCACACATGATCCAGGAATGCAGGAAGCTTTTCCGGGTCAGTAGTACCACCACGACAAAATGTACAACAGGCGGCTTCTAAAAGTGACCTTAGTGTTATCTTACGCTGAACGCTAAACTTAAGATAGGATGCAGACAGAGAGCAATATTAATGACTGATATGACAGATATTCCACAGCCTACTGCCGCTGAAGTTGGATAAGTCGTGTTTGTTCTGGGGGAAGGGAAGTCACCCCTGACCCCCGATGGGAGCTACCATGTATTGTGTCAGTGTTTGTCCGGTAAACAAACCTAAGTCCAAGTTACAAAACTCCTTGATCCAACTCATGCTATAATTTGCTCTAGCAATGTTGTGGTTACACAATGCTAGAGATCTGGAATTGATTATTTGTTAATTTATTTTTTTAAGAAATAATCACTATTATATAGAATCCAAATCCAAAGATGTTGAAGTCTACAACATGGCTGGGAGCGGTGATGGTACATTAAATAGATACCAGGGCATTGAGGGTTAAGGATTACAGAGATCCGGACATCACAAAGAAAACAGGATGTGTAACATCTAATTTAATATCGACGAGTCTAAGTCAGTTTTCCATTGCCTAATCCATGCATCTAAATAGGAGGGAAGGGAGGGACTGTATTTCCTCATTGCTTTAATGCAGCTTGAACCGTTTGATTTAGAAAGATGTTTCCATCCATTCTTGTGTTCTACCTGCTTCTATCAATGAAGAAATGGTTAGCGTTTGCCAAACTGAACTGCCACACAAATACTTTTTATGCATATAAATTAGTTAGCAGATACTTTACATGAATGGGTCGTTAGAAGCCTGATAACGACCATTCATTTGAATCAGGTGTGTTGGAGCAGGGAGACATCGATTAAATGTTTTATGGTGGATTTTAAGACGTTTGTTTTATTACCTACATTTGTGACTGACAGATCCCGGAGGATATGAGCCACTGCAGAAACTCTTATATGGAGCAGGCTCTGTTGCCACAGCGACTGGAGGAGCTGGTTGGCGAGGGGGCTGGGCCAGCGGGCTACAGGGCCTTCGTACAGGACAGCATGGATGCCCTGCTCAAGGATGCCAAGGACAAGTTCAAAGGTTACGACAGCTGCTCCACCCCCGAACACGTCGAACTGGCATATAAAAAGGTGAGAGAGCGTGTTTTTATTTTTTATTATTACATTCTTCACCTTCATACAGACATTTTTAGAGTGTGTATATATAGTACGAGACTAGATGTAAAACAAACAGAAATAGGGCTTCCATTGGCTTGTAAAACATTCAGGCAGTGCACTAACTCCCACTCATCTCCCCTCTTTGCCTGTTCCCTGAACGCCTAATGGAAACGGTTAGCTCTTCCTGCACAGAAACACATCCGTGTGAAACTGGCCTGGGCCATGTCTTAATGTTCCCACCCATGCTCTGGCCTCGGTCCCAGAATGACATCAGCTTCACACAGAGTCTCACAGAGTCTCTCTCTCCCTCTCTCTCTCTCTCCTTCTCTCCCTCTCTCTCTCTCTCTCCCTCTCTCCTTCTCTCTCTCTCCCTCTCTCTCTCTCTCCCTCTCTCCCTCTCTCCTTCTCTTCCTCTCTCTCTCTCTCTCTCTCTCTCCCTCTCTCTCTCTCTCCCTCTCTCCCTCTCTCCCTCCCCACTCCACTTCCTGTGTTGAATGTAAAGGGGCCCTGCGTTTGGTTATCAATTTTCCCAGTTTGAGAATCACATGACCTAGTGTGTGTGTTATTATTATTATCTGAAGACAGAGAAGGTCAGAAGAGACAAAGGCAGTAATAACCGACCTCTCCACTGGTCAATGTTCCTACGGTGTTCATATCAGCGTGTGGGTCTCTCTGCCCTTCCAGGTGCATGACGGCTCTCCTCTGCGGCTGTGGAAGGTGTGCGTGGAGGTTCCCGCGGCAACCGAGGAGGTGCTGGCGCGGCTGCTGCGCGAGCAGGGCCGCTGGGACGAGGACCTGCTGGAGAGCAGGGTGGTGGAGACGCTGGACGAGCGCACAGAGATCTACCAGTATGTCAGAAACTCCATGGCCCCGCACCCCACCCGGGACCACCTGGTGCTCAGGTAGGACAGGCCCTGCTTTAGCTAGCTAACTGCCCGTATTACCTAGCATTTACTGCCCTAGCATAATTATCCTAGTGGTACTAGGCTAGTGCTAGTGCTAGGCTAGTACTACTAACTCATGAGACTGGTGCTCAATTAGGACAGGTTCTATATTGCTAGCTAGCTCCTTATAGTAACTAACCTAACTATGCGGGGAGCTAGCACTAATAACCTACCTGACTGGTACTCAGAGAGGTACAGGTATGTTTTGCATGCTGGAACCAGCATGGAATGCTGGTTTGCTGGTACCCCAGCATCCCATGCTGATTTCTGGTTACCAGCATCCCATGCTGATTGCTGGTGTGCTGGTATACCAGCTAGACCAGCACTACCCCAGCACTAACCAGTATGAACCAGCCTGGACCAGCACTATACCAGCACTAACCAGTATGAACCAACCTGGACCAGCATGGAATTCCTGCTGGTTTATGTCTGTCTACCTTGTATTTACTACCCTAACACAGGCCCTAATGTCTTGTCTTGTCTATCTGTCTTAGCTATAGCTATAGCTATATAATGTGGTACAGGGCAGGGTAGTCTAAGGCTAGTCCGAGAGTGTCCGGCACCCACGCCTGATAGGTTGTGTGTTTGAGCCCCGGAGTTGGCCTACTTGTTAGTGTTCATGCCGTTAAGATGCCTTTACCGTCAATCTGCTCCTTGAAAGTCTTTGTACGCATTTTAGCTTCAGATTAAAGTTGCTGCTAAATATGGTCATTCATTCATTATTTGTCTTAATTAGCTAGCTAGCTTAGTAGCTTCACATCCATCTGTTTACTAATTCCTACCCCTCCACCAGGATGTGGGTGACAGACCTTCCCAAAGGAGCGTGTGCGCTGGTGTGCACTTCCGTCGACCACGACGGTGCGGCGGTGGTGGGCGTTCGAGCCAACGTGCTCACCTCTCGCTACTTCATCGAGCCCTGCGGAGCCAGCAAGTGCCGGCTCACGCACATCTCAAGGACCGACTGCAGGTGAGCGAGGAGCGACTGACGAGTCGAGGGGGGGGGCCGGCAAAGTAATGAAACGCTACATGAATATCTCTCTCTCTCTCTCTCTGTGTGTGTGTGTGTGTGTTGGCTCATCCAGGGGTCGTTTCCCAGAGTGGTACAATAAGCTGTACGGACACTCGTGTGCTGCTGAAGCGGTGCGGATACGCGAGTCCTTCACCGTGCCCCTGGACAAGTAGATAGACGGGAGACTTGGACTTCTCTCTCACGATGGAACCTTACAGCATATGGACTTGTATACGGGATCCTACACCTCACCATCTAGTCGGTCAAAGGACACACCCTGGAACTGAATGACGCATCGGTGCCACAACGTCTGTTGCCGGGCTTCCGTGGAGCTCCGAGGTCAGCGTCCGAGGGCTGGGAACATTGATCTGGGCCAGAACGTACGACATCGCTCATGCAGGATGCAGGGTTGACAACCATATCCAACGGGCGATACTGCTTCTGAGAAGCAAGTCGATGCAGTGTGTGTCTGTGTGTGTGTGTGTGTGTGTGTGTGTGAATGTGTGTGTGTGTGGGGAGGGGGGTTGGGTTGCCATGTGTGTACAAGCAGATGCATGCGTCAATGCAAGCTGTGCGTGCGTATTGCGTATGCACGTTCACGGCATCAAATGACTGATATGCTGTATATACAGTATATATATATATATAAATATATATATATCTTGCACTGGTTTCCAGCTGCAGTATATTGTGTATATACAGTAACCTGATGTATATAATGTGTGTGTGTGTGTGTGTTATTTTATGTGATGTTGCCCCTGTTGCCGCAGAACACAGACAGTAGTAGGAATAACAGTAAGCCAATATGTCACCCGTCAGTTGACGGGCCCATGGGCTAGAATGCGCAGACATTATGCAGTATGAGAGGTAGAGAATAGGCCGGATATTGGGAGATGACAGGCAGGTAACTCAGAGGCTGCATTGGTGGCTGGTACACCAATAGGAAATGATGATTAGACAATGAAACAAAGGGCCTCATTCACCAACGACATAAGCAGATGTGCTCTGATACCGTGTACAGTACAAATTCCGGTAATACTTCGTACTTGTCAGTATTTTTGCTCGTTACATACACATGTTGATCTTAGGTGTATCAATATTGGAATGCTTTTTGTCATGTAAATGATTGCAATATGCGGAGCAACAAAGCTTTGAATATACTTGTTTGTGAATAAGGCCCTTCTTATTAGGGGATTACGCAGAAACGACAAAGACCAAGATTTCTTATGGACAAGACTTGGAAAATGCCAAATGATAAAAAGCTGCATCACCAAACACATACTACAATAGTCAGAAAATCATTGACTGCTTTGGTGTAATAAATATCTTAAGTTAACAACATAAACCTCTGGCTAGCCCTACGTGATTGAAATGAGAAGTGAAGTGTGTTGAGATGGTCCTTTTATATAGAAAGTTGATTTTACAGGTTTTACTGTAAAGAAGTGGAAATATGAGCAGTGCGAATGTTAGCGTGGTTTAAAAGAAGGAACATTATTATTGTTTAAGGTCCTTTACTGTCTTGTAAGTGTTTAAATGAAGTATAATATTTACAATGATGTCCTTCATATACTCACAATTTTAAATCTGGGGACTCACATTATTCGTGTTGAGTTGAATGATTAATTAATTAAGCCATTGTTGTTATTATAAATGTTTGTAAATTAATAACTATATATCTGCCAAATAAGAATAACGCATGACAATGACAGTTAATTTAAAACAAATATATTTATACCTCAGATATGTTTGTTTTGTATCATACATACCAACTTATTTTATTGTAAATGTTAAGCTTTATGTTACAGAAATGAACAAATGTTTTATCTTTTTTATTAATATTATTTCTGTACAGGTTAATCACAGTGCACTATTAAATGTATTAAAACAATCCACTGGCCTTATACCGGAGATATATGTGGGAAAGTGAGTTTGTGGGCTACATTAGAAATTCTGAAGTATTATTTGCTCATCTACAGTATTGCAACATTTCACAGTTTCAGACTGTATTTTCCTGTCCTTCAAATCTGCTGTCCATTTAGGCTTACACTATTATAGCTTGTTATCAGTGTAAAAATTAACCTTGTTCATGTTACCTTTTGCTGAAATTCAGTAGACTGTATAGGCTATTCAACTTTCCACCAGGATTCAACTTGACCGCAGATTTGACATTTAAAGGCAAGATGAAGATCATGAGTAGCAAGCATCAAGGTTCTGTAGACAAACAAACAAAAAATGGTAGACTAGACACTGTTCCGGTCACATATTCCCATTTCCCACAAATATGTAGACCTACACGAGTAAACAGGGCTGGTGGCAGGCAGCAACTAGCTTCAATGCAGTGATCTTGCTACAGTATCCTACATCCTCGGAATCCTCACATAAGGCGTTCTATGGCAGAAGACAAAGGAGCTGTTGTGCCAGATGGCCTCGTGCTGGCTGTGCACTCCCAAGGGCCTTCGGCGGGGTCAGACAGTAGGCAGCACCTCTATATATTGTCTTATCTCATGGAGAGACCAGTGGGGGCCATCTAGAGATGGGGAAAAACATTTGTTTCCCACCACACAGAGGAATTAGATTATTATTTTATTTAAATGTTTTGCCGTGGGAGCTTTGCCACTGCATAACATGGCACGTGCAGGACTTGTTTTGTACCTAGCTCTTATTAAAATGTTTTATATATATAAACCCACCTTACTTTGTGGGCTTAAGACAGGTACTCTCCACACCACGAGTTACACGGTTTCTACAAGTACGGACTTGAGCGTGAATGCCGGATGATGCATATGCTGCTTTACATAATGCCCCCTCTATAAAATACGCAAAACAACGGAAACATTTCTATGCATGGGGTTGGCACGTAAGCTATAGGACTACACTATGTGCTGGGAAGTAAAACATCTCTGATAGGTTGCAGACAGAACTAGATAAGGATGACATGGTGTCCTGCCGGTTACCCTGCTCTTTTGGAGCACACAGTTGGTTTCCCACATTGATAAATGTTCAATACGAGAATGAATGCAAACATTGCGTGCTCCTTGCTTGCGTGTGTGTGTGTGTGTGTGTGTGTGCGTGTGTGTGTGTGGGTGTATGTGCATGTGCGTGTTTGTTTGTGTGTGTGTGTGTGTGTGCATCACACTATCAGTAGTCATCAAAATAGGCTGTTTCTAGAAGTAGACTATACGGTTAGTTTTTAGAGGCCAGGTTGCTTTGTTTGATTAAAGGGCCACTGCTCTACACTGTGTCCGGAAATGCTCTTGTGTCTAAAGCTGACTTTACATTAAATGTTGTTTGGGTTTGAAACTCAGTAATCAAACTGTTCTCTGTTCTCTTGCTCTAACCACTCTATCGAGTCTACCGGTCCCTTGTAAACATAAATAGTGAACTAGGGAGGAGATTGTGGAACGTTGGGTTTCACTTATGCTATGATCTTCGGTCTTCACTAATATATAGGACTAGAATGAAAGTGCAAGCTTTAAAGGTGTGGTAAGCAATTGTAAGATAACAAACGTTTTGCCAAATTCTATGAATATATCCACACAGTCCAGTAGCTGTTTGTCCTGTGTGCACTGAAATAGTCTGGTGTTTCTTCTCTGGCTCTGTAAATGGGAACACAAACAATGTGGTGCACACCGCACCACACAACACTATCCATGTGTGTCCAATAAGTGTGGGGTTGAGCTTCTGACAGAGCACCCTATAGCACCGAAAGGAGAGGTGTTTTTGTTTTGATTGAGTTCAAATATCAACAATCTTTCTCCAGCACGGCTGACTGTAGCTTTAAGTCAGCTAACAAGGTTAACTTAAAGCACGCCCACATAACGCCTTACAGAAGACACTCACATTCTCTACAAATAATGGCATGTAGCCCTCATCCTCAGCAATGTTGACAAGCTTTACAACAAGGGTAAACAGCCCATAGGCTATAACTAGCTCCACCAGGTCTGCCCTATAGGCCTGGGGGTTGAGGCCTTACGTTATACGTACTACACTGTGTGTTTGTGTATTTTTACCCACAAAGCTGAGTGCAGTGTGCACTGTTGACCCACTGGCCTTCAACTTAAACATGTTTGGTGAGTAGTTGAGATTGGCCACTAGAAATCCCACAGGCGTGCCAAATATTTGTAGGGAATGATGGGTCTCACGGCGCCGCAAGGTTTGATATGCAATGATGGATCGCCTGCGGTATTGTTGTGGCAACAGAAATGGTATGCCATCGTGATAACATGGTATTGCAAGTGTAAACATGGAAGATATCGCAAGGAATTCTGTGACACAATGTTTCTACATTGCCTGATATAATTGCTCAAGATGTTTGAAGATGATAAAAACAGATCTGTAAAATTATCCATGGGCAATTTTAGCAATGCTTTTGGACACTTGCTTACAGAAAATGACTTTCTGCTCACTTGTATTCACAATGATGTAATTATTCCAGATGTGACAAGCTCACATAATGACGATTACACATTCTGAGCATGGATGTATGTGTGTGCGTGTGTGTGTGTGTGTGCGTGTGCGTGTAGATGCGTGTGTGCGTGTGCGTGCGTGTGCGTCTGTGTGTGTGTGAAAATGCAGGAGAAAACAAGACAATTGTATTTGTGCACAAAATGGAATGAAGGTTTAAGTACTTATGGCCAAATAAATCCTGCATGTACTTGAAATGTCTTTAATCAAACACAAGGGGTCACTATCTTGCCAAATGAAACTTAACTTTTCAACAACTCAACATTGCCATCTAGCGATTAATTTGTAAATCTACAAGTGCACATACAACAGCTGACCTATAAACAATGTCTGTATTATATTTATATTTATATATATATATATAGATTATATACACTTAGTTCAATTTGACCGTCTGTGGTTGTGTAAAATGATATGCCATATACACAGCAAAATCACGAGTGTTGAAACTACAGTGTCAGTGTTGAAATGGGCAGTGCAGTGTTGATTTAACACTCTAGGGTTGTAAAGTAACACTGGGGGTGTTGCATGACAGTGTTAATTATGGGTGTTAATTTTGAGTGTTAATTCTGGGTGTAATATTGACACTGAAACACTAACCAAGCCTACATTTTTCAAATCCAACAGCCACCTGCTGGCATGCCTACCTTAACTTGGAAAATGCATTTTTTTTCCATGTACCAGCTTTTTGATAAAATCCAATATTTTAGAAGTATATACACAATGTTTCTCTACATCTGACAGCAGTATCAGATGAGTGATATTCAGTAATTACTTAGTTGGTCTTACAGCATATTATAATTTTTAAACCCACCATCAACAATCTATCTCAAACACCTTTAACCAGTCTGAGGCTGTGGTCACACATACACCAATGAAAAACTGACCAGGCGATGGACAGCTGCCTTCCGATGTGAAATTCATGTCTTGTGGTGCTGAATGTGGAAA
>JAODUK010051624.1:0-43213 GCA_027564635.1 Typhlichthys eigenmanni
AGAGAGAGAGAGAGAGAGAGAGAGAGAGAGAGAGAGAGAGAGAGAGAGAGAGAGAGAGAGAGAGAGAGAGAGTAATAGAAATGCATGGACGCTGGCGGGGTTATGTGTACATGTGTGATTTTGCGCGCATGTTTTTTCTCGGTCTGCACGCATGCGTGTGTGTGAGTGTGTGTGTGTGTGTGTGTGTGTGTGTGTGTATGTGGGGGGGGTCTGTGTACGTGCACGTGTGTGAGCACGTGTGACTCAGAAGCAGAGTGCTGCGGTAGCTACAATTTGTAAATTGCTTTGAGGATCGGCGAGGAGAGCCGGGAAGCCGGTCTGTTCCTCTGCAGATTAACTCTCTCATTCCAACCCCCCCTTTGCTCCAAAACACCCACTATCAACTGTCCTTCCTCTCCCATTACCCCTCACCCTCCACACACACACACACACACCTAACTTCATCACTCACGCCAAATTTCTCCCAACACTCCTAAAGAAGCTCTCTCTCGCCCCTCTCTCTCTCTCTCTCTCTCTCTCTCTCTCTCTCTCTCTCTCTCTACCTCTCTACCTCTCTGTCAGTTTGTCAGTATGTCAGTCAGTCTGGCAGGGCTCCTGTGTATTCTTAATGCGGGAGTGATGAATCTATACGGTGGGGGTGGAAAAGGAGCGTGTATGTGTGAACCTGCGCTTCAGAGAGACTCTCTCTGCCGAGCGACTCTAAGGTGACGGAGAGGGACAGCCTGAGGGCTGCGGGCCACGGCGAGACAACACAGAGACACCGCGCAGACGGGTACAGTAGCTAATTTTGGCCCGGTTTCATTTCATTCACTGTCATTCACATTCAGAAGTGAAGGGACACTGCTGGAGGAAGAGGCCATTGTTCCCTGTCCAATTAGTCGAGCAAGACTGATTCCATCCTACTGGAGGAACATGGATTTGTGTGTGTGTGTGTGCGTGTGCGAGCGTGTGTGTGTGTCTGTGTGTTGTCAGTTCTCTCGCAAAGGAGAGAGTGAAAGAGTGAAAAGGATTTGAAGGAAGAATGAGGAGGGGGTTGGGGGGTGGCAACAACACAACCACAGGGACAATCTCACACTTTCTCATACATTTGAACACTGACTGTGTCAGAGAGAAGGGAGCAAATGGAAAAGTGCCAGAGACAGGTGAAATATGAATGCCTCGCCCCACCCCTGACATCGCTTGTTTACTCGATGGCGTTCTATTCAAAACAAAGGAAGAATGAGCAAAGCGTGGAGTACGTTGGCGAAGATTGAGACAGCGCAGGCTTGTTTGGGATTGGACGGAGGGTACGAGGGGAGGGACGATGATTGGGTTATTGCGAAGCAGCAACGGTGCTAGCACTGACGATTTCATTAGCACTCAAAATGCTAATGAAGACGCTCACGGCTTTGAAGATGCAGCTGTGTTAAATATGCATGGCCCGGCCAACACAGTGCTTACACTGTCAGGATAGGGCTGAGAGCAAAGTACATAAGAGTTGGAATGCCGGCATTGCGTAAGGAGATTGAAGATAAAAACAAGAAAGACGTTTGGATAAGCACTAGTTCCCTTTCCTTCACTCCTAATATAATTTTTTTGTTTTTGTAATGGCTAGGGCAACACAAACCCTTACACTGAATATACTAACCAAAACTGATGAAATGCAAATTGCTGCCCTAATTGTTGCAAATAGGAGTAAGCGTGACTTTAATGCAGCCATCTTCTCTTCTATCTTCCCCGCAGGGACAGATGTAGAGTCAGTCATTAGTGTTAAGTCAGAAGACATTAAGCCAAGAGGCTTGTGGTGCCATAATGACCCTGCAGTTTGACGCCATGACAACAGAAACAATGGGCAAATCTAGTTGGAAAACACACCATAAATCGTCATCTCTGGGAGGAAAAGTAGAGTTTAGGGGAAGGCATTAGGGACACATGATGCATGCACACACATAAACAATCCCAGACAGCCGGCACTCATTCTTTTTAAAGCTTGCTGCTGATTTCATTGCTGCTGCCATTAGTAATCTCACGTTTGAATAAATGGCACCCATGGTATTTTAAATATGGCACGTCCTCCCATTTCTAAAGGGTACCCTCACAACTTAACAATTATATAACACTTTCAAACGGCAATATCTGCGCTAGCCACAGGATATATCTAACAAACTAATAGCACACTTACAGTGTAAAGATAAATGATAAATTCATTAGTGGAGCTTTTAGAAAGGGCTAGTACAGTAATTGCAGCAATGATGTGCTAAAGGACATTAACAGGGCCTTACACTGGAAAATCCAACGTTTTATTGACCTCTCTGAGGCACCTGACATAGTGGACATGATTTAGTTCTACACAGATTGCAAGAAGTAGGTTTGTCCCCACAAACCATTGGTTAGTGAATTACGGCTTCAAAGCTATGTGTTTTTTATACAATTGTGAGGCTGTGCCTCAGGTTGTAGTTTTAGGCCCACCACATTGTACAATATATTGTAGGTGTAAACTTAACAGATGATGACACCATTCTGCTGTGTCAGTGGTTTAGCCTACAGTGCAGCCTTCAGTCACTTTAGTTTGTATTTCATAATATTCGGTCAGTTTAAATGGTCCAGTCCAACTTAAAGTGGTGTCAAATGCAGACCAATGCAGACCAATGTTTACAAAAGGCAAGAAGCTGCCTAGTGCCATATCCAGCATAACTTCTACTAATGGTACTACAGTACTACTGATTGTGCAGCTAGCTATACAAGTACACTACTTAGGCATTAGATACTCAATGAACAATTGTCTTGTACATGCCATATTGATCAACACTAAATATACTAAAACTGCATTAATTTTATAGACAATATGTTGTTAGCTGATTCTAAACAATTTAAAATACCAGTTGCTAAGTAAGCACTCATGCTTTGTAAACAACAAAGCATCAAAGCATGAGTGTTTACTTAGAAACTGGTATTTTGATACAGCGCCAGATAGAGTATGCTGTCAGTGGTTTGGTTCTGTTGGTTTGGATGTGAACCCATTATGCCCATCTACCTAAAATACTTAAAGCTTCCCTGGTTGATTTTCTTCTGGGGGTTTTAGCAGTAATGTGCTTTGAAAACGAAATGGCACCTGCTTATTTGAATGCTTAAATGTGTTCATTGTTGAGTTTGTGTATTTATATTTTTGCGTTTGTCCCGATGCTGCTGTCTTGGCCAGATCTCACATCCGTGTGAATAAAGGTTAAATTAAAACAGAAGTTAGAGTAAAAATAAGGTTATAATATGACTAATTTAATATTGATATGCTCTGGAATGAAACAGGATGAAGTGTACTTGCATTTTACACACATTTCAGGCATGATGTTTGAACTTTGCCATGCAAATTAAATAAATGCAATGGTAATGCAAGCTAATTGTCCATTAGAATGTGCTGGTTGTTAACAGGTTAATGACTTTCCATTAATACATCGAAAAATGAGGAGGGGCTGTGTGGCTTCCTCAAATTGATTCTCTATTAATATGGATGAGCATACCTGCATGAGAGCGCTGATGCACGGACACGTTATCAGAGTGAAACAGACTCCCTGATGACACACAGAGGAACTGACCCTGCTATAAACGACCTCAGCAGCGATACACAGCACAGATAAAGGAAGGTACACAGCAACCGATTAGCAATCATCAAGGCAGGAAGAAAGGAAATGAAGCAGTAATGCAGTAATAGTAGTACGGCACAGTAGTGCCAGTCAAACTGTATGTTAGACGATACCATAGTGGTTAGAGTGGTCGACTCTCAGGGTTGTAGGTTCAATACACAGCCATGCTAAACTATGTAATTGTAATTAATACGTTTTATTTGGCCACTGGGGGCGCTGACACGCTTGTAGAGTGCGAGCATGTGCGTGCATGGACGTTGTCCAACCATTACTATTTACACCCTAATATGTATAGGCTACCACGCATATATGAAATGACCCACATGCTTGAATTACCTTTGTATATATGTTATACTTTCACACAAATAAAACTACATGACTCACATCTGACATACAGAGTTAATGGCAAGCATGGGAAATTACTATACATTACTAAAAATATAAATATAATATAAATGAAGAATAAGTGAAAAATGATACCTTTTATTTAAGCACAAATGTTAGAAATAACTTCTCGTTACTGAATCACGTTTTATATGAATTACAGCATCACAGAGCATCTTCCTACTTCCTCTATTGCTGTATGGCTGTTAATGACCAGCTATTTGTCTGCTCACGGTTGACAGCTCTGTGGCATGAATTATGCTGTTTAAATGTGTTGTCTACGTTGGAGAAGCTGTGGGCAGGGTCTGCAGAGAGGCATCTAATGGCAGCTAAATGAATTCATGCACAGATAAGGCGTAGGCTGTGAACACAGCAGAGCAACAACAGCTGCCAGACACAGAGCGGGAGGGCAGGGAGAGAGAGAGAGAGTGAGAGAGAGAGAGAGTGTGTGTGGGGGTGGTAGAGCACAGAAAGGCAGAGAAATGAATGCGGTGTGCGACAGAGAGAAAGCGGGACGTCGTGGTGTTGTGTGGGAGAGCGGAGGGAACGTAAAGTGATACACGAGTTGTATCGATTACTACGGTGGGTATTGTTCTCTTAGTCAAGAGCGAGTCAAATCAAGGAGGTATGGGCTAGAGAGATGACATGGATCCCTCTTGTGATGTGAGCTTGATCCACCTACGGTCGGCCAGCCATTCATTTCCCTTGGTGGGCGTTTGGCGTGAAAGCTGGTGTGCGGGTATATAGTATAGGCTAGATACATGTTTCCACTCACAGCAGACCTTTGACACTGCAGGTGTCACAGCCCGTCGGGCTTGACAAGCAAAGGGGAGGGAAGTGAGATTAAAGATGATGGAATCCCATCACTTCCTCCTCCCGGGAAAAAAAAAGAAGAAATAAATAAAAATGAGAGCTGTGCTAAACCACAGTTGACACATAGCTCAGATATGGCCCGAAGTGAGCGGGCGGAGGTGGAGAGTGACGGAATGAATGCACTCCGGGTAGGGGGAGGTTGTAACGCAATCGGGTCGCCAGGGAGCCCAAGACCGAGGGGAGGGCGGCGGATCACTTGTCTATGATGGATGAGAGGTGGAGATGGTTGCAGGCTGTCAGGCTGTCCCTGTATATCTCTCTCTCTCTCTATCTCTCTCTACCTCTCACTCTCTCTCCCTCTCCCTCTCACTCACTCTCTCCCTCTCTTGCTCCCTCTCTCTCTCTCCCCCTCCTCTCTGTCTCTCTCTCCCTCTCCCTCTCTCCCTCTCTCTCTCTCTCCCTCTCATGGAGCAGGGATGAGGGAAGGAGCAAGCGGGAGGGAAAGATGTCGCTATCCTAGCGCATCCTGACAAAGTGTTCCCAGCTCGTCCCTAATGAGGCCAGGAAGAACATTATGCAGATGAGCTTTAACGGAGCGTGGACAATACAGGCCTAAAGAAGGGTCGCCAATCACCGCATTCACCCAGGCCCCCCCACCACACACACACACACCACCACCACTAAAAGCCATTCCCTGTAGCCTCTTCCTCCTCATCCTTCAATATGCATCCTCATAGCTACTTATCTCCTGCTGAAAACACGTACCCATGGTGACTGTGTTCTCTACCTCTGAGCCTTCCACCCCCACCACACACACACACCGCCTCATCATTTCCTAATCTTCTCCAACTCATCCACAGTTTTCACAGTTCCTCTCCTTGTCCTTCATCCGATACAATTGATTTTCTTTCCATTTTTTTGCGTGCCCCCCTGGACAGAGTCATCAACCTGCTCTTCGGGCTACGGCCAATCGCACGACGAGTAGGATGCAAACACGCTCTCTCGTGAGAGCGCTTGTTTTACGCAGGATCATGTTTCCATGCTTCATCTTCCATGGAAGACAGGTAGAGAACGAGGAATTCAGGAGAAAAGCTCGCAGCAGAGTTTCATGTCTGAAATAACATTTCAAGGGCCATTCCAGGATGACGTCTCATCAAGCCTCCCTTTGCACAATATGTCTAATTGCTTTTAGATCTGTTCCTATGGAAACAGCAGTTCTCTTTGAAGCTGATGGGGATGTGGGTGTGTGGATGGATGTGGTGGGGGCTTCTTGCCATTTCAATTGTGGGGTGGTGTCATTGGTGTAGCTCAGATGAACACTTAACTACAGAGGGATAAACTCGATGGTCCTCGGAGGACAGGCATCACAGTACGAAGATAGTGGAGCAGAGAGAGAAAGAATAGCAGGCATTTCATATCCAACAGAATATTGGATGCATAATTCACTGTCATCGCAGACAACAACATGGAAAATAAATGACACATTGTCACACATTCGGTACAGTATACAAAAATGTGAGTGTGCACCTGTAATGCACACACACACACACATATGAACAAACGACAATCAAACAAAGTCCCAGAAATCAAACTCTTAATGGCTACTGCTAAAATTACTGTTTTTGTTTTTGTAGTCAGAGATCTTTCATTTGTCATATTGTTATATTATTGCTATCACAACATCTCCACAATAATGCAGCCATTGCAAGTATGATAATAGCCCAGCTGATTTGTAGGCTATTGCGAGAGATGGAAAGATGTGTTTTTGTCTTCTCTGCACAAGCACAATTTTAGGCATTAATTTGTTCACCTGCCAAACTGTTTTATTTGTTATACTGCAGCTCAGAGTTTCATGTTCTACTCCTCTCACAAGCAATACATTGATGTATAAGTGTTCACTTGTTACTTTACTTTGAAAAGACGGGGGAAATGTTCCATGCCTTTCATGCGATTGAAAACATAGAGAAGCAATGATACATAGAGTATTATTTTATATACTGTAATCCGTATATAAAAAGTCCTTCAGGAAATATACATCTTGCATATACAGTATTTATACTCTATTTGGACGTTCATTTGTATTCACATAAAGTGAGGCTGGCTCAATGACAACATATCTTAAATTCTATATTACTGGAATATAATGTTCAATAGTGTGTCTCATATATGTTGTATCCAATGTGATTGGAAATCGGTCCGATACTGATTTAGATAGCTGGATCGGTATCGGTGATAATTTGGACAGCTGTATCCAATCTATGGGGCTAATCAAATTATGTAATTAAATAAAACACATAGGCCTACTGTCAATCATCAGTAATGTCTAACCTACCCAGGCCACACTATCAGCAGCAGGCTAAAATGCATCTAAGTCCTAAAATAGAGATCGGCTGTCATTTACTTTGCAACCTAACTTAAACCTAACCACTCAAACTAACGCATACATTAATGACAACATTGTAATATTTCCTTATTTTCATATATAGCCCATGTTACATAATGTTAGACATCGTTAGGAAAGCAATGTTTAAGCCTGATGGTTCCTTACGCAAAACATGATTCTTCCACAGTCACAGTGAGGATTACAACTTAATTTAACACTGGAATTGGATCGGTACTCGGTATCGGCCGATACCCAAAGTGCCGGTATCTGTATCGGTATCAGCACTGAAAAATGTGGATCGTGCCATCCCTAATCCTTGTTGTTTGAGGATAAACAGTGATTGTGATCTGTCTTCTGTCTCTTGGGCTGAAGATCCCTATACCTTATGAATTATGCATAACCCGCTGAATCATTCGTAAGATGACAGAGTAATGAGGCTGATACACACCAGGATTAGTAGATGGATTTCCTAATAAAAATCGTCTCACTTTTTTCTGCTATTTTAACTGCTCCTTGTTCTCCAGTGTTGACAGGCAACAACTGTTGATCAAACGCGAGCATACAGTACCAAGTGCAGTTGGCAAGTGTGTTATACTTTTTCAATATTTGAGTGGTCTTACAGATATCTTCACACATTGTTTTTTTTACATGTAAACCAGTTAACAGATGATGTTAAAAGATTATTGAGAATGCTTGTCCGATGTTAATATAGAAAAATAAAAATAAAACTACATCAGTTTGCAGATGTACTCTACAGAACATTGGCAAATTAGGTATGGTCTGAACTAATGTTTTGTAGTATTAATAGTGTCCACACACACACACACACACACAAAACACAAATACACATCTCTCCCACCCTATCTGAAACAATAAAGAGCATTACAGTACATCAGCATACATGGAAAGACAACTAGGTATATGGTTTCGGGTTTTATTTTACATATACTGTACAGTATGTAGACAACGCATTTACCATTAAATAAGTTTCAATGTTTTACAAATGACTGTAGTTGACAATGTGAATATCAAGTAAGGATTCTACAGAATGAAGTGAAGAGGCATAGTACTGTACAACCACTGCCATGCCCATGACAAAAGCTTTTAGCCTGTAAATGCACTTAGCATCGTTGTGTAACACAGAAAACATGTCATATTTAATGTGCTCCTCTGTGTTGCTTGTCTTTGTTATGACAAAAGGTGTTGTAGTTCTGAAAAGATATTATTGGACACAGTATCAGAGTGGTGACCTGTGTTGTCTTGGAAACAGTAGCCTACTTCCTCCAGTTAATCCAGTTCTTGAGAAACCATCTTTTGAATATCCTGGTTATGTGCACTCTGTGTACTATATGTGTGTGCGTGCATATGCGTGTGTGCATGCGTGTGTGTGCCTGTGTAGCGGCAGTCATTGGTCTGTTTAGATAAGCTCATGTATAAATTCCCTCTAGCCTCTCATCGTGGCATGAGGCTGAACACCTTATCAAGATCAGGAAAGTGCACTGCCTTTATCCACCACATTTTCAAAGCACAGGAAACAGGCCTACAGGCAAATATAGAGACGTAAGCTCTGTTTCTGATGACAAGTAGTGAGTATTTAAACATTGGTTAAACGGTGCTTGTACTCTCACCTCAAAAGGAAATAGTTTAAGCTTTAATCCACTCCCTGTAGCTGTCTCACAGTTAGCTAATGTTGCAGTAGCTCGACTGCAGTGAGTAAGTCCTCCAACATGACTTTGCTTTAGTTTTTTTTAAATGCACAAACCTATATTTTAATGCTTAGTGTAGCCCTGATCGTTTAACATCAAAAGCATCATGCACCTAGAAGCATGCAATCAATTCACAGATATCCACGAGATACTTGAATTTGCATGAAGGCTCTATAATGTTGCCAATTCCCAGAAAGCTTCTCCAAGGTTGCATTACAGAAAATAATTAGTAAATCATGCTGTGTAGTAAATGGTTAACGCTATTACAATTCAGCTATAATTGCTGGTTTTACAGAGCTGATGAACATATTTGGGTGGTTAGGGTAATGAACAATAAAACAGAATGTGTTCCTTTGATGTCTACCTTATGAGCTTGACAGCAGGAAGTGAAGGTTAATGCCTTATCAATGTAAACTGACAACAACCTATAGCCAGTAAAAAGACGCACCGTTACTGTAGAAACAGACAACGCAAGCCAACTTAACTTAATAAATTTAAAAAACACCGGCAAAAGAAATACATGACATCAATCAAATGCTAATTTGTCTCTGCAAATTATTTGGGAGAAATCTTTTTATTACATTTTGCAATTAAACATTTTCAATATAAACTACTGTATGTCCGCGTTATTATTTTCTAATATTACTGTAGCAGCACGGCTTATGTGTCATGTCCATAATTAATACCATACAGTAGTAATGGAGTTGAATAAACATGCATGAATGTGCAAAAATGAACATCCATGTATGTAAAAGTTAGTGCCATTGATTGTTTACCATTATTGCTGTTAAATATGGCTATCAACTTGAGGTCTGGTTTGGCCTGATGCATGCGTGTGAATATATACCTATAGCATACTGTAATTATCCCTGCTGTGTTGTGGCTTTGTAAACAGATGATTGTCGCTATTATAAGCACGATGCGTAGCCTGTCACAACCCTTGCAGACCTGTTCACACAGTCTCCATACAAATCACAATGACACAGATGAAGAGCCTGTAAAACCTCTTATGAATCTGAGACAACTGTGTGTGGTGTCTGCACCGAGCCTGGCTGTGGTTGAGTGTGTATTTCAGAGAGGTTTTCTCTTGTGTTTATGCGTGAGTAAGCAAATTAATTAAACCCAGAAGAAAGTGTTTTTTTTAAAGATTTAAAGGAGCATTACGATTTAATTATTGTAAAAACCTGCATGTCACTTTGATAGGCACATACTATACACGCTGTGTGATAACAATGATGTTTGGCTTCACAATTCCTTCAATCTGCTTAGTCCAGCAGACTACATTATTTTCCGCTGTACTGCTGTGATGCAGCAGCAACTAAGGTGTGTACTTCAATTAGCATGGTGGCGACAGGTTCCAAGGGATGCCGGTAAGTTCAGAGGGTCAACCAAACAGTCCTTATCTCTGGCTGCCAGCTGGACATGGCAGAAATAACTCAATTTAATATCCATGGCTGCTGCGGGATAATAGGCCCTCTCCTGTCATGATTGGAGACTTCACACCCTTATAACCCTCCAGCTCCTCCTCTCTGCTGCAAGCTGCCAACGCTTAGCTCAAGGAGGTAAAACGCATGCCCTCTGTCCTTCATCCCTCTGCCTATCAATTATGGCATATTCACAAAAGGTTTCACATCCATTATTTGGGCCTGCTATAGCAGCAGACACGTTTGGAAGGCTGCAGATGGCAGGTCACTGTGTTTAGCTGGCAGGTTTGTTAAGCTAAGGGAGAACAAAGTTTTTAGTTCATATAATATACAACAATAACATCATGTCATATTTGAAAACACAATCTTTGTTTCCCTTCTATCACATTCAGTGAGCGTTTATAACATTTTAAGTTAACGCCCTCCGTTATTAACATAATCTTCTAATATAAAATAAAATTTTAACATATTATGTTAACATGGTTTGTCTTTCATAAATGTGTACTGTACGATAAATCATATTGTATTGTATTACCTCAACCAGCCACACAAAAAAAAAAAATTGACGTAATTTAGAAAGGCTTGAGAGTGTCGCTGTAAATATTTTGTCTTAAGCTTTTGTTGATGCATTTCATATGCTAGAAACAAGGAATGGCTTCTAGCCATTCTATGATTAGACTATGAATCAGTGACCTAATGTAGCAATTACAAATGCCCATATTGTACCCCTTTCCATTTATATCTGTGGTAACTCTCAATATACATTAGGCTAGTCATTCATTACATGCGGGCCACAAAGTAATCGCCAATCTCCCTGAACATTGTGGAACTACTTCACTGACATTACTTGGTTGGAATTAATCATATACACTTCAGTGATGAGATTGAGTGAAACAAATAAATCATAAATCACAATCATGAGTAGACAAGGATAGATCATGTACAGTATTTGTGATCGGCAAGAATGCAAATGGAGGACTCCACTATTGTTTCTCTAACCTTCATCTCTTTCTATGTACATTGGCACACACAAATTCATGCTTAAGGGTATAATCAGGTATTGTATGTTAATTCACTTTTTTATAAATTCACCAAATATCTCCTTGCATTTAGCTAGCTTAAGGCTCTCTGTGCACGTAGAAAAACATATCGGACACTTCTAGCCCCGACTCCGTAAATAGGAACATAAACAAAGTGGCGAACACCGCTCACAACAACAAAACCGTAGTAATGCGATTTGCTTCACAATGCGTTTCAATGTGTGGCTTTGCAGAGGGCTGTAGAATTAGATTGTTTTGATTTGAGCTCAAATTGAGCAAGCGTTCTTGAGAATGACCAACCCTGCCTTTTATTCTGACATGTGATTGATGATATAATTAGTGCTGTAACCCGGTCTCCATGGTGACTAGGAAGGCATGATGTATATAAATAAGATGTAGCTGTTGTTATGTTACACATTGAAGGTTCTTAATGTACAATGTTTCATGAGGTATAAAGCCTGTATTAAAGAAATTATCAAAAACTGTCAAACAATTCTAGCTACAGTACCCGGTTAGCAACATGAGCCAGATCCTGTCTCAATGTTCTCCCACCAATGTAGAGCCATGCAGGCTCAGCCTAGCTGTGTTCAGCCCAGCATGAGCTGAGAAAAATTGACACTTACTGACACCCACAGAGCCTTGACTGCAGGTCATCAACAATGGCCCAGAGATCTGAGCAGGCCATCTAAATGTCTGACAAATGGCTGGGAATTGAGGAGCAAAATTCCAAATCTCACTCAGTTAATATTTGGTCAATTTTGACTAAACTATCTCGCATTCGCACATGATAAATGTTCTGCCTATGAGATACATTGAATAGAAGGCTAAAAAGCTGAAACACGATTTTCTCAAAATCATGGACTGCAATTTGGAAATGTGCTCCTTAATTGTATACAGCCCCAACCACGCACGCAAAGCTAAGCCTAATACAATTTAATACAGCAAAGATAAATCTGCTGCCCAATTCATCCTGTAAGACAGAAGCCAATCAAAGACACAGTGAGAGAGAGAGAGAGAGAGAGAGAGAGAGAGAGAGAGAGAGAGAGAGAGAGAGAGAGGAGATGAGAGGAGAAGGGGGAGTATAAAAATATATTTTACTGTTGCCACATCAAATTATAGTACTTCATTTACAGCATTATCTTTCTAGATTAAATATGAGTGGGTGAAATTAGCCATGAATTTATATAACTATGCAATACAATGAGACAGCCCAGCTCCATTCCAAGGATAGGAGGTCTGAAAAAAGAGCAGCCATAACCTCCTTTCCAATTATCTAAAACTGCAGCTCCATGGGGACTATAACCGGGAGTCAATTCTCAGATCAAGGCAGTACAAACGTTTGTAGTTGTGTAAAAGTCTAGATACAATGCTGACATGTCAGTCCTATACGACGTCAACACCATAAAGGGTCTGTGAAAATTTACCTATAGGAGCTTATGGCCATGTTCTGTTCTGTTATATCTTGACCCTTATTTACAGTAATACGCTAAAGAAGGTCGCTATATTCTGACTGTAGGATCCTGCCACTGATCAAATGGTTTTCTATAAATGTTTTATATAGTAGAATAATGCAGCAGTGTATATTTAGGGCTATACTACTAACAGTATGTCAACGGAGTGGTGTCAGTCTTAAAATTCAAGGGCACACTTTTTTGTATCATTCCAGCCATACTGCTACTGTATATATACGGAATGTTCTATGTTTAGATTCTCTTGATGATTTTAATTTTCTTTAGTGACATCTGGATAGTATCACATCTACAGTAGATACTTTTATTTTCCTATAAATTGTTTGTTTGTACTACACTGCATTTTTTGTAGGTTGTTACAAGAGTGCCTCCTACTATGATAAACACATATAGTAACATTGCTAATGAGAACAGCTGTTGTCCAACTTCAAACGTGTTTGTTGAAATACTGTAAGACTGTTACAATATGTCAACATAAATTCTTAATCTTTAGAGCTGTCTGAATGCCAAAGGTTTCAGCTCTAGCTACAAGTATATTATTCTTGATTCTCAAACAATTGAGTTGAGTGAAGTCAAGTTTTAGTAGGAGACAGCAGAACCTATAATGATTTGTTCAAAATAATGCTATCATGCTTTTTTCTGAGTACTAATCTGATCATGAAGTTGATGTATGGAGTGCAAGCAACAGGTCCAGATCAATATTTGACTAGAAGATGCTGTATCATAATGCCTGGCTAAATGGCGGAGCCAGAATGAGCTGGCACAGGTCGGAACTGAATATAAGGCCACCCCATCCCTCTCTCTTTCTCTTTCACTCTCAACTTCCTTTTCCTTCTTCCTAGTAAGCTCTTTTGGGAACGTGGCATTTCAGTGATCACAGAATGTTTCATTCATGTCATGGCGGTCCAGCAAGTGTGCGTGTGTGCGCGCCTGCGTGTGCGTGCCTGTGTGCGTGCGTGTGTGTGTTTTACATTGTGAAATGGAGGTCTAAGTGATTCTCCAGGCTGAAGCACTGTGCTGATCCCTCCTTGCTGATGCACCACGAGTTTGCACATTGTCCGCACCGCTGATCCTGGCTGGCTGACTGGCTGCCTGGACGGCCTGCTGCTCAAGGTGGGACTGAACCATGTTGACTGCTATCAAAGCCCCAGCTTGCTTATGAGACACGAACCTGTGGCGTGCCACTAACGCCGGTACCATCTCAGTGCTGGCTTGTCATCTTCTTTGAGGTCCTTTGATAGGGAGAGAGAGAGAGAGAGAGAGGTGTGTGTGTGGGGGGGTTAGAATTAAGACAGGATGGATGGATGCTGGTGCCAGGGTCTGTCAGCAGTGACAAATGGATGTTGCAAAGATGAGGCAAGTAAGACATTATAGTACAGTGATGTGACAAATTACCTGTGTGTAAGGGTGTGCGTGTGTGTGTGTGTGTGTGCATTTCGCGTGTGTGCATAGGTGTGTGCATATGTGTGTGCATGTGTGTGCGTGTGTGTGCATGTTGCTTGAGTGTTTGTGTCAGCATTCTGTTTACAAATACCGGAAAGAGTGTGAATATACATGGAATGTGTGTGTGTAGGTACAGTACATTCTCGTGTGTGTGGGTTCTGCCCAATACCAGATGGGAGAGCTGATTTGATTGATTTAGAAGGTGTCATAGGCGACAGAGATGAATCTATGTGTCTGATTACAGGAGAACTATACAAAACCACAAAAGAGCATTGGCACAAACAAAGGAGAGAGAGAGAGAGAGAGAGAGAGAGAGAGAGAGAGAGAGAGAGAGAGAGAGAGAGAGAGAGAGTTGACCAAACTGTAATCAAACACATTGTTTTGCAATTGTCTTTTCTTGTTTTTATGAGAGATTCTGTTGTAATCTTGTGTTTGTCACTGTGCACATAACAGTTCAACGTGTACATGGTACACAGTGGGTGCGGTTTGGATTACATGTGAATCATTCATCGACAAGAAGCAGCAATCAACAAGAATATACAAACAATTTCAATGGAGATTCTGTTACTGTTGATTTATTTGTTGCCATTATAATCTATTGAGTCTTGACAGACTTTTTACACTTTGGTCACAAAATATAAACAAATAAATACTTTGAGAAAATGGGGCCTTGGTTATAGCAGGGTTGTAAGTAATAATTTTAACATATACTATATAAGACATACAGTACTTACATAAGACCCAAGGCTTAGGCTGGTTTTCCTTCAAAACTCCAAAACAGATTTGCCATACTCACCAAAACACACAGCTCATTTCACATCGATCAACTTATCCAGGGAACAAGAATGTCAGCATATTTCCCCCCGACACATACAGACATATGGCTCTATTCAGACACGTGTACTGGTATGAATATTAATGTTATTTCACTGCGGAAATAGGATCCTTACAAGAGACCCTCTTCAACTTGAGTGAATACTGATGGTGTGCATTACGATGATTTATCCCGTAACTTAGCATGCAAAGGGGGTGAAATGAAAGACAACCCCATCTAAATATCATCGCAATGTGGCCCCTGACAGGCAATTTTAGCCATCTGATTATATTTTTAATGTGGTGTCTTATTGGTTTGTCTACATTGTCTACACTTCTCTCTGATCCCCCTCTCTCTCCCCTCTGCTTCACAGTTTCTGTTATCTTTAATAGAAATCATAATAATTGGGCAAGTTAGACTGTTCAAAGATTAGTCTTGGGATGAGTTGCACAAATGGCAAAATTATGCTCCCCCTCAATATGCTTGATCCAATTTTGGCCGGGGAATATAGATTTCCTCAATATGGACAGCCTGTAAAAAAATACCAAACATCTCTTTTGGTGACTTAAATTAAGCAACATGCACCAACCCAGTGGAAATCTTTACTTCAACAAAAAAATAAAAACACACATTACAAATATTGATTTAATGCAAAGATTGCATGGACAAATAATTAACTCCTCTGCTGTCTTCCATGGGCAGTAATGGAATTGTATGGACTTGGATGAACATTCATCAAGGTTAAATGAACTCACAGACAAGCCATGCAAGCACATATATTTTACATATTTCCTCACAGAAAGAGAGCAAGAGAAAGGCGATGAAGGAAGAGCGGGTTTAGGTTGCGAACGCATGCGTTTATTATCACTTAGCATGTGGATCACACATTCATGACAGATGTTCTGTCCCTGCTCCCTGGTTGGCTTGGCCAAAGTTGTTCCTGCTGCCTATAGCCCTGGGCATCCCATCTGGGGGCACTTCTGTTGGCCCTGGGGCCCTAATAGGATGGGCCAGGCATCTTGTGCATGCTGAGAAACACACTCAGAGGCCATGCAGGACAGAACGAGTGGGCCACCCTCCCCTGTATGCCACATGTTCCCCCACATGTTCAACTAAACCAGTGCTTTACTTGTTTTGTTTTACATGCAACTTCAGGGAACTACTATTCATTGCAGTGACAAAGCGAATATAATTTCTTTCAAATTCATCTAATATCATTAGTGCATTTCGCTATCTTACGCTATCTTATCGTTCTCTGTGCGTGCTGTAAAAATAATCTGATACTTCTACACAAACTTGGCTCCGTAAATATGAACAGAAACAAAGTGGCGATTTCACATCGCCCACATCAACAAAGCCGTAGCACTGTGCTTTTGCATCACAGTGCGTTTCAATGTGTGGAGCGGAGCCGCTGAGGGATATTGTGTTTATTTGAGCTGGAGGTTAGCCAGCGTTCTCGAGAATGACTAACCCTGCCTTTATAGTAATTGCTTACAGTAATTTCTTAATTGCTGAAAGTGCAATTGTAAGGAGGCCTTTGTAGCTAAGACTATCTAACTAAGACATAATGTTTGTTCACTACCATGCTTGTTTTGGCCAATGGCCTTTTTCCATCTTCATCATTTCATTTTGGATAAAAAGCCCCAGGCGGATCTGTGAGTGCTCCATCTTAAATATCAGCCAAGTCAACAGACATGGAAAAAGTCATGTGTATAAGTGTCAAGCATTAACACAAGAGTGGCATGTAAACATGCAGTAGCTGTTGTATTGCTACATTGTCTCCTTACTTTTCTATTTTTATCTGTATAATCAGCATTCTAGATTTCAATGTTGTTTATTATTCTGTAAATAAAAAAATTAATAAGCATACAGTATGCTGGCCCTGAAACAATAGTTGCTGTAGTTGTCAGCTGCTACAGCACTTGGTAAAATGCCTGCATATCTCAGAATAGGTCATGGCTAACCGGGACACACAAAGTACACGATTTCAAGAGTGAAACTGTGAATCCAATCGTGCAGTGATGAATAAGATAATTGTCAGCACTATATTTTACGCTGCGTGTGTGTGCGTGTGTGTGCGTGCGTGTGCATGTGCGTTAGAAAGGGAGTCACTGGCAACCCCACTGTCTGATGATGACGATGACGATGTTCTGTTAACTACATATCCCGCCACACTTGCTTTCTTTTCCTGTGTCTCTCGGCTGCGTTGCCATAGCGACGCAGTGGCTTGGTTTGGCTTCAGTGGCGGGCCTGTTGCGTCCCTCTACACTGCGACCGTGTAATTACTTATCACCTTTTGCCTCGCGTATCAGCTCGCCCAGCACGCAGGAAACCACGCAGGCACACAGATTGGTCAGACACATACACATGTATACATAGATACAGTATTAAGACTCATTATCTGGGAGAGTGCCTTGCTCATATTATGTGGGAGTGTGTGAATTTTATGTTTCACGCAGTTATATTACAGCGACATGCACACACACGCACACGCACACACAAGCACACGCGCACACACGCACACGTATATGCGCTTTGCTCAGTTTAGTGCAAACCCAGACAGATAGAGTGAGGGTTGGTTTGGTGGCCGACTAGAAACACAAACTTCAAAGGCCATATTGACATTTAGCTGGCGATTTATCTGAATAGGCTGACTCTGTATAACATTAACATTAAGATTACTTAATGTTAATTAAGTATAACATTGTGTTTGTTTATTTTGTACAGACAAACCGAATATATATTTTTGTTATGATAGATAGATAGATCTTTATTTTCATGTTCTACATCTCAAAAATCATTATCCCATCTTCTCTGCAACAAGAAAATAAATGTAATTGAAAAATATTGGTTAATTAAGTAAAAGAAAGGACTTTGGATTTGAAAGGATTTTGCCATATATTGACCAGTTTCAACATCATAAAATAAATAAAACATTTGACATGTGTTATATATGTTGGCAATAAACTGTAGATGTTGTCGTCATTGATCATCCAGAAGGTGCTGAATTATTCACGTGTTGGCAGAAGCCCTACTAGGCAGGGATGAAAGCACTGGCTGGCACCCCAGGACGAATGAGAGGGCAGGGAAGCCAGCTTGCAACACCTGCCCTCCAAGCACTCCATAAACTAATAGCTACATTGGAGATGTTAGCAGGCTAACATCAGTTTGTTCATTAGCAACGCTTTGCTGGGTGACGACATCCAAATCACATTCAGTTCGACTGCAGCTAATAGCTGAATAGGTAGAACTGTTGATGATAATTCATTTTGTGGATTTATATGGGACACTATGGCAGTTTCTCACATTTGGAATACAGTCCTAGACTAACTACTTTTTTTCAATGGAGATCATCACAGATTCTTTTATGTTAGTCTAGTTTTTATCCATGTGCATGTGTGGGGAAACTGCCTCAGTTCAGCATCAACATTTGATCGCATACTGTAAGCTTTGACAAGTGATTTCTTTTACATTTAGGTCATCACTGTGAGTTTTTTGAAAACTCCTAGAGGCAATTAGCATTATATTTCCCCTACTGTATCTATGCATGTCTCTATCTAAAAGGAACAATTATTTGTGGCATTGTCTGCATACAAATTAGTCGGTATGATCTTCTAAAATATTTATTCTTACGTGGCTGCTCGACTCAAAAACTCTACATAACTACAAAATAACTTTCTCACTAAAGCAATATCATCAATGTTATAAGAACCTATTTAAAACCTGCTGCTATTTACATCATAGTGCTGAAGAACTGAACATTCCATTTCATGTAAATAGGACCATCAAGTGCTTCATGGTATGAGCTTAATTATAGGTAAAGTCATCAGTAGATTTCCTAAGCCATATATTAGAGAGGCTCATCCTCTACTGTTTGCGTACGCGTCTCTATGCAAACTTGGAACACACCCACAAAGACATACCCCCTACAGAGAAGCCCATCACCGCCAGTAGAAACATGTAGTTCAGTCCCTCTGGGTAAGTGACAACCTCCCTAAATAAGGATGTCTCTTAATGAGATTTTTTTTTTTTTTTTTTGGATAGGCCTTCGACGTACAAGTGACCTTGTTCAGCACCTTGACCTCATTTAAACCAAAAACCCATCTGCAAGATCAAAACGGGAAGATTTTTAATTAAATGTGTGATGGTGGAATTGGAATACTTATCTTGGTATTTTTTCATTTTCCCCTTTCAGCTCAGATTCCATTATCTTTGTCTCAGGAACTGTCAGCGCATCAAGATTTCACCTCATGTGACAGCACTTTAATACTCTCTTCAGAGAAGCTGACTGCTGTTAAGATGGGGAAATTAAAGGCTCAAAGCCTTTCGCTGTAATCCTTAAAGGCTAGCGAGAGTCAAATAAACGACACCTTTGTGCCCTTACGGGGGATTTGTTTTCATCATTGAAGCAGAAAAGCTTGAGCTACAACATTTCTTTTGGTTGTTAACAAGCCCAAAATTACAGTGCATGTCATCACTGCAGGTGAGCAATATCCTTTGTCCCTATAAAGAGAGATGCATCACCTCCTAAAATAACCCTTAATATAGAGCCAAGGGGCAGCAATTATAGGCTGCTGTTGACAGCCACAGCATTATTTCAGTTAACTTAAAATAACTTTTCTTTTAAATATATTATATGTCTGGTGGAAAACTGGGAGAACAATTATTTCAATTCATTTTTAATCTTACATTTTATTACTAGTCTAAAGTATATTATGCACTTAAGTTTTTCTCATTGGTCTTAGCAAATTTGTAAGCTCATTTGTAACGTTCGCTTTGTACCATTGTCTTCCGAACAGCCATTTGTTGATTTCAGACCGGTTTCCTGTTACAGTTCTTCCTATTTTTTCTCTAATGGTCAAATGGTCTGGCAAAATTTAGTATGTTTGTTCATTTTTGGCTCATGTTTTCATTCCCATTTTGTATTATTCAGGAGGGTACACGAGATCATTGCCACAATGGGCATCTCTCTCTCTCTCTCTCTGTGTCTACATCTGTCTTTCTTCGTCAACATCAGTGTCTCTTCCCCTGTTTCCAGATGCCCCCGAGTGTATGTACAGTATATCTCACCAGTAAATATTTCATCAGGGCAAGAGAAGGGATTCCCTTCTCTGACAGGGTTAATGGAGTCCACAGCAAGTCATTACTCTCTAATTAGACAGTAACAGGAGGGGATTCTTACAGTACACACCTATGACACCACTGCTTATGAAAGATGCTGCAGGAAAGGCAGGTAAAACGAGTTACGAGTGTAATGGATATATGTGAGTCTTGGGACTGCTCTCAGAATAGATTTATTAGCAACGTATTTTCCCTGAGCAAGTTGTTAAATGTAAATACCTCAACTAATGGATAAGCAGTCAATTTACGCAAACGTGTCTTTGTCAGCCACTTTGTGGCAAGACTATTCAGGCCTATTAAATAGCTGCTCTGGGGTAGACAATTTATGTTTCAAAGCTACCCTCACATCCACTGAGACATTTGGGGAAAAACAGGTATTCAAAGTTACAGCTATTTAGAAAGTGGAGATATTAAGCTGGATCATGCTAACTTTCAATCATGCTTTCTAATACATACTGTACTGGCACAATATGACATAAGACTCATCATACAGTATACTGTAAACTGCTTATGCACTAGCTTATAAGGCAGATAGCCAGCTTGATTCTATTCTGTAGCGAGCAAGCGCGTGTGTTAATGTAGGTTGACAAGTCTAGAGGTGTGAATTTGTCCAGTGTGTTTGGAGGAGGGTAATAACTGGAGGACACCCCTCTGGTAGACAAGTTGCATAATGTAGCAGACTCCAGCAGAAGCACAAACATGACTGATTAACCCTCTACATGGAGGGAAAAAAAACAGTGGTCATCCTTTAGTAAGGCTACCAAAGGTTATAACAATACATTCAGAGATTTCTCATGGGAATAATCAAGCTGCTTTATTTTAGCAAGTATAATCCAAGAAAGACTATTTTAATTTCTAAGTGCCCCACAGCAGTGACCCAAAACTAATTGTTCCTTTAGTCGGAGAGGGATATACCCCTTGAGACAGACATACAGTACTGTAGGAACATAGGAAAACTGGGTAATTACACAAGTGTAGACCACTTTTCCTTGGAGTGGGATTCTCAGTGGCAATGGATTAACTGGGTTTAATAGAAGAGCGAGCTAACCCGAGGCTGACAATGAAAGAAACAACAACAATAAGGGTGTTTTTACTGTAAAGCCCCAAGAGTGACAAACAGTATGTCTGCAGCAGGCCCTCACATGGATCCCAATAAATAATGCACATCACTCCAGGATGTGGAGGATGTGTTTGTGGGGAGTAAAATAAAAAAAACACGCACAAAAAAAACAAGGCTGAATTTAATAGACAGCTTCAACGATGTACTGGTAAAGGTTCTTATATTGTCACATACACATACATGTAGCGAAACTGCTCCTCTGCATTTAACCCATCTCTTAATGGAGCAGTGGTAGCCACTGTGCAGCGCCCAGGTACCAACTCCAGTTAGAGGCTAGTGTCACTGACTGGAGAGTGAACCTGACATGTTTTTTGATAGTGGGGAAAACCCACACAGACACGGGGAGAACATGCAAACTCCACACAGAAAGGCCGGGACGACCGGGGCTCGAACCCGGGACCTTCTTGCTGTTAGGCCACAGTGCTATCCATTGGGTGTACTGTACTGTACTGTACAGTACAGCTTAGTTAGTGGTGCAATTTAACCAATCTGCTTGAATTACTGTAGATGACTGCGGTCAGACTGGAACAACCTTATTAGAAAGACGGAAAGTGTGTTCTCCTTTGATATTCTTGACAAATGGCCAAACGACAATAAAATATTGTATGTCACAAGTAGAAGTGCAATAGTCTCAAATCAATAAAGGTAAGGTTACTTTGGGCATTGGGTACCCTTTAATGTTGGGCAATGTATGCATTATGGAGAGATAACATTGGGTTCAAGTACAGTACTGCTATTAAGCAATTTAAACACACCAAACTGAACAATAATGTAACGTCAATCAGGATGGTTTGTTGACATTTCCCCTCCAGCAGAAATGTTAAGCTTTAATTTCATTTTCCTTATTATTTTTGTTGTTTACTGCATATTTATACATTTACTGGATAACGATACTGTATTGTAGCACTGGAAAATATTGCATACAATATTGTCTGTTATGTACCAAAAAATAGCAAATACTGTATAAAAATAAGAAAAACATGAACAAAAAGTCAGATATCACAGATATAGCTTGGATTCAAAACGTGTTATTTACAGAGAAACAGTACTTCTACAATGCCTACATTATACTGTTGAAATAGTATATTGTACATAGAAATATGTAAACAATACATTTTTGAATTATTGGTCAGATTGAGCTGATTAGAATAGTTTTAGAGAAGCATTCGATTGATGATTACAGTTTACAGCTTACAGTATACAGCGTATACAAACATACCATAGTTACAGGAACACAGTGAGAGGAATAATGGCCATTATAATGAGAAACAGTAATGCTAACTTTCAATATTACAGTACCAATCAGTCACTGTTTACAGTAACGGCATCTTCAGCTTCACTCTCACTTCCATAGATCCTTCTGGGCTGGATTCCCCATCATTCAAAAGCATACAGTCATCTTCCATTCCTCTCCAGTAATAATGCCTACATCACTAGTGCAATGGATCACCTTTACACACACACTAGAAGTTCCTTGTCCAGTAATTCCAGTATAAGTGTGTGCGTGCATGTGTGTGTGCGTGCGTGCGTGTGTGTTCAGGTTTAGGGTTTCTAGTGGCTATACAGTATGCTTAGTGACTCAGAACATCACTCATATTTAGGATCCCTGCTGGAGGCTGTAATGCACTATTGATTTGTTTAGCTAATATATTTCATATCCCTGCTCAACTGGAAGCAATGTAATGACCTATACTGCCACTGTGGAATAAATAAAATATATCTCATAGGAAGAAAGTTCTAAAATTTAGAACATAACCAATATAATAATAATAATAATAATAATAATAATGGAGGTAATTTCTGTATTTTCCCAACTGTTGTTTACATTTATTTAAATAGAGAAGAACTGATAAAACAAAGCTATCTATCAGATTGTCACCATTACAGGCCTATCCTAACTCTCAGTCTGATAATGTAGCCATATGCTATATATTAAAGTCAGGATGAGGCATTGAGATAGTTTTACCAGAAGATCTGGCTTCTTCTCAATACACCTTAAATTGGTCCCCACAAGGGACTACTCAAGACACAGAGAAAGTATGCAAATATATGCAAATTCATTAATTTATTTGACTTCTTATACTACTGAGCTACAGCATAGGCCTTGATTTGACAGGCACAAGTGAAAATAACCACTTCAGTAGATCTATGTTATTTAATTTAAGGAATATGTTGCTTTCAAAATGAAGCACAAAATATGACAACAAATTGTCATCTTCACCCTTACACATAACTAGCAATACTGCAAAGAGGTCATATAAACTGTGGATTTATTTGTCTGTTTTTTAGCCAATAGCCCAATGGCTGACCAGTCATCTGGGCCATGCCAACATGTCCATGACTCTCACTCGCCTCAAGCAGGAAAGCAAGGAAAATCGGGTAATCATCAGTGTGCAAGCCCAAGCTCCCTTAGACTTACTAATAGCTAAATGTTTGTTTAGTTTTGTTCCCAAGGCTTTCTGGAGTCTATTTTAAAATCCTCAAAGTGTACAAAAATAATCGGCCATCAAAAACAGCACACTATAAATCCCTTTCTCCTAGGGCGAAACATGATAACATCTTGCATGAAAGAGGTTAAATATTTATAGCATGTTTAGGTCTATATTATATTATTGTCCCATCATGTGTTTGTTTTTGTAGTGAAGAGCAAAGGGCAGAATTTGAATATTGTGTGTGCAGTTGTAAGTTATTGGTAGTGACACATTATTCCAATGAGAGCTTGGTACAGCCCATATAACCATTTGCATAATGCATTATACCAGTTAATGGAACAAAGAGGCTATTCCACATCCAAACTACATTATTGTTCAAGCTTTTTAGATATGACTATCCTACACTGATGCGTTTTGAAATGTCGCAACTGCTAGCCTCCCACCCAGCAGTGTAACTGTCCCAGCCACTGACAGCATAATTTTTAGGAAGCTTAATCACACACCCTGAAAATAAAAATACCACATCTAGGTTTACATGGACACTTTTTTGTCTTTCCGAATGTAATGCATCCGATTGGAGGTTTCGGGTTAACTGTTTACATGATACATCGTCTAATCGGGTTCGGTGTTTACATGCACCATCGCAATTAACTGGAATAGATGTTAAACACGTACACATAATAATGTAACGTGTCCTGCTAGCTAATTTCAGGTATACAGTATACGTCAGGGAGAGTAAGGCTATTTCTGTGGCCGGTGGAGAGATTTACAGCTCCTGACGAAGTCACCGTAGCTCCAATTCACTTATTTGCATGTTGCAATTGTTTTGTCCAGACTTGTACAGTGTAGAGAATAGCCTACTGCCTTGTCTCCCATCAATTCGGCAAGCTCATTAGCCGATAGGTCATGCACATAAGCAACCAGGAAGTAATCGGGTTTAACATTTAGAGAGTTCTTCTTTCAATCGGGTTCGGGTTATACATACTGTAGTAATCGGTGACGTCAGAATTCCACGCCGCGGCCATTTTATAGACTTAGAACGCCTAGAGGACCCAAAAGTTTGCATAGATTTGATTTTAGTTGGCTAGCGTTTCTAATGTAAGTGTAGCCTACTTAATTCAGAAAGGATACAGAGAAAAAAATGAATTAATCAGAGTTCGGCATCCATATAAAAAATAGCTGAATTGAGCCATGACAGGGCAACATCTGGCAACATTACAGTTAAAATTTGTCAACTCAGTACTGCAGGTATATAGAATGAACATGTTTTATAATGTGAGCTGTTGATTTTTATTACAGTAGCCTAAGTCTGTTTGTGTCTTAGCTCATTAGCATTAAGTTGACAATTTTCCTTGGTGGCTGCAGCTCAAATTAAACGATAGGATAATGAGAGTCAGGGAATCCGCACAAAGCCTTCAGTGAGGCCTGTCTGAGCCGTAAGGAGGGGTAAGGGCCATACCAGAAGGAGTGAGAGCCCAGTGGAAGCAGTTTTGAGAGAGGGGTGACTCATTGACCTTCATTAGCAAGCATCAGCTAGCTTGTGTCAGCCAGGACAATGCTTACTGTACGTTAGCTACTTGCTGTCTACAGTATATGTTGGGGGAGGAAGCAGACAAATTGCAGCAAGGAAAGGAGATAAGGCTGTTATTATTACACTCACTATCAGCGGTGTTGGGTCAAACAAAGCAACAGAGAGAAGCTGAAGATAAAGCCATAGCCCAAATAAAGCCCATAATTCTAAACAAAGAAGAGACAGTGACATGTCTGACATTTTCCTCATACTCCTCAAGGTTTAAGGGTATTTAGTGCAGACAGTCAATGAGAGTGTGCAATATCAATTAAAACAAGGATTTTTTATTTGTTAAACCATAATACAAATATACCTGAATTTTCAATAGTTGTTTTTTTGCTATAGTGAGAAGTGTGCCTGTATGTTTGTCTGTGTCATAGACTTTTGTTTTTGTTGGTAATATAGTTTAACATATTGACTGGCAGCATCGTCCTGTTTTGTTTATTTATATTTGTTACATTGGTACCACTCATCTTCTTCATTCTGGTACACCTGGTCAAAGCAATGTAGCTGTCACCCTAATTTGGGTAATATTGTACACTAACCGTGTTTAATTTATTAATTGTATAAATTTTTTTTAAATGCCTTAACTTTATGGGCTGAATTTCCAGAAATGAAAATGCAGTGGGCGCCAAATTAACTGTTAATTAAATGTATTACTTTATTTTTGGTTTCACATTAAACAGTGAATTAAACGTATTACTGTATTTTTTGTTTAAACAAGTTAGTCCCATCCAGACAACCCAACCGGAAAGGACATTTAGAATATCCAATACCTCTAGAATACCTTTAAGAATATCCAAACATTCACACAAAGTCTGGGTTCAGGATAATGCACAGTAGTTAGAACACAAGCATATGGCGCATGTACGATACATATAGGAAAACAACATTCCTGCATCCAAACAGTTTTCACCATCTCAATGTTGTCAGGAAAGCTAACACGTTTTCTCTTCATAAAGAAATCATGAACCATATGCCTGCTAAGCTGAAATGACAAATGCATAGATGGCTATCATATTGTGCTTAATAATTAATGAACTATTGTGTACTTGCCAAGGAATTAATATACACTTAAAAGCTATAGTTATGCATACGGTACCTGTCGCTACGAAATGGGAACTTATCTGTAATCAGGCATAAGTTCAAGTGCCCATAGATAACGTAGTACCTAAAGTTCCATATCCTATAGCCTAAATGTATTTGCCTGTGGTTGGTTTTGTATTTGAGAACGGTTTTCTAAGTCAACATTTAGACATACATAATTTTGATTTGCTATATTGAGTACAGTTACATATAGCCTACTGTACTGTATGTATAATTTTTAGTTGAGGGCACTATAGGAACCCCTGAGACTTCACTGTAGCATTTATCTTGTTTATTGTAACATGTTTATCACACACACACACACACACACACACACACACACACACACACACACACACACATGCAAACACAAACATCAAGCTAATATATGGATAGCAATGAGGCTTTGGGGAGAGAAATAGTCAGCTAAGAAGAGATTGATGTGATTAATAAAGCTGTCATCATATTGCCCTCCGTGCTCCTGAATGGAGAGAGAGAGAGAGAGAGAGAGAGAGAGAGAGAGAGGGATGGATTGTAAAGGCACTCTGGGACGAGCATGCACAAATAAACAAATAAATACATAACTCGTGTTTGGATGCAAACGTATGGTCTGCCATTGCGTTGCTGCTGAGACGGTGGAGACGTACAGTGCACAGTGACGTAATGACGTGTCTCTCCAGCCTGCCAGCCCCTGGAGAAGCAAGCCGCTTCTGAGAAAGTTCACAAGTTGAACCTACGGCAAACTATTAGCACTAATAGCACACCCAGAGCATTCAGTAGATATGCATTAGTGGAAAATGGGTGTCTGATTTATCACAGGGGGAATACATTGTTGGACCTAGTAAAATAAAGTATGGGGTATTTCCACTATTATTTCATTTGGATTATGTATTTTTGGGTTGGAATTAGCGTACAGATGCATTATAGCCTTTCTTTAATCTTTATGAATAATCGTATGCTCAGTACTGTATATTTACAGTGCACATCAGTATGGGTAGCCTGCTGTTTGCCTGTTATTACGGCAGCTTTAATGCATTGCACGTAATTATATTTTGTTTACATTACACTATTACAGTACAGTATGTCTGTGTAGTTGTAGTCAGCTGAACTTTATCCAAATGCTTTTCTTCATGACATTGGTTGGACTGGCAAACTTAACAACACAAGTGTGGCTGATATACGTATATAGATTGAGAAAACATACTTGGCAATTTCCTTACATTCGGTTAACATATTTGCTGAAAAAGTTATGGGCTACAAGACACACGTTCAATATCAAGAAAGAAATACCAGGAGTAAAAGCAAATAGAAAGTCTCACTTCATCGAACAAGGTGAAATGGAACAGCTTTCAATTTACTTTGTGTTTTCCTTGACATTTGAAAGGTACCATTGCTATTTTTTTTTCTCAAGTAGATGTTTAAAGGCTCAGATTCTAATCCTACAAATTGATATCGAAACACTGCAACATAAATGTGATAACACCTGAGTTTGATTGATATGTCTTCATGTCTGTACAGCACAGTCAAGAGAGACAGCATCATTAAGTATTCATAAATGGTATAATTAAGTAGGAAATTACCTGGAGGTCAGCTCACACCTGGTGGAGCAGAATAGCAGAGGTAATGGACGGAACTATTTTAGCTTTGATTTCAGCTGTCTATTATTATTCCATGTGTGGGTTGGTGGGCGGACATTTAGACAGCCAAATTGTTCCTTCACGGTTTTTGGCCCGTGTTCAACGTTTCTTTACACCAAAATAATATCCCTGTATCCTTTCATATGTCTTCTTTGCTGTCAAAAGTGTATACAGTACTTGCAGTGGACTTTATACTAGAGATGGCACGATCCAGTTTTTTCAGTCCCGGTACCGATATAGATACCAACACTTTCCAATTGTCACCTATACCGATCCAGCTATTTAAGTCAGCATCGTACCGATTTCTGATCTCATTATTGTATTGGTGCCATCCCTACTCTATACAAAGTGTATTGCAATTGAACATCCCTTTGTGTTGAGACAGACAATTAACCCTGTGAAAATTAGCATCCTGATCTCTCCAGCTCAAATTACATTTTGTCACGAGTCTGTAACCCTTTAATTCAAAGCGCTTGTTACCCGCCTAAAAGACAGTACGGCCAATCAGCGCCCATATGAAGTTTTCCTAAGATGCCGACATTAGCGTACGTTCACTGATTGCCATTCTCACCATAACAAGCTATTTACAGTATTACTTTGTTAAGAAGGTTAGTCCGAGCTCATAACTTAACTGAAATAATAACAGACAACAGCAGTTAAGGCTTTTCTCCATGGATATATATTTGCTGTGCTGGGCTGAGTTATGCAAAGAATTCAATCTGTTAATGCTGTTATTAGCAAAAGTGATGTGATCTAACGGAGAATCCCATTATTATTTTCTTGTTGCCAGAAACAATCATGATTAACAGCATACACATTAAATCAGTTCTGTAAAGTATCTACACCTAATTCTGGCATTTCCTTACTCCTGTTGTGTTTGAATTAAGATTTGTTTCAGAACAATTAGGACAGCAGATGTCTTCAACAGACACTTTGCGTAAATACTGCATGTTGGTTACTGTTTACCTTACAACATGCTATAACACCTGTCACACATTCTAATTGGTTGAGATCTAGCAAGATCAGGATCACTCTGTATCATGACGCGAACAGAAAACAGTGGTGAGACAGAATATTCCCAAGCCAGTGCAATGGATAATTCATTTTATACCACATTGCATGGCTTGCTGTGATGGGAAATGAACAAAGCTGTGATGCTCTTTTGAACATCTGCCACATATATCGAGAGGATATTATGTCTTTTTCTAACTTGCATACCAACAGAGCACTGAATTTATTGAAAAAGACTCACTTTTACAGTGATTGGATGCTTACTATGCATACTGTATGAACATAATATTTGAAAATGTTTTGTTTAATTCATGCTAGATAGACTTATATTAATATCATAGAGGTTTTTATTGTGCATTTAATAGGCATGTCATTCTTAACAACAAAAATGCCTGAAAATTCAGTTAAATTGAGTTGATCTTCTCTGCAATGTGTACAATTACATTGGTAGTCTACTGCGGTATTCAGGAATGTAGAAAATAGTTGTCTCCATGGTGACAAAATCATTCAGACATGGCCCTAGGGTCAGGGAGATGGGGAAGGCCCTCAGCCCACATGACTCTGAATGTAGGCTACTGGTAAGAACAAGGGATCAACCCCCTCCACTCTAGAAAGTAATTGTAACCATTGGCCATTATTAGAGCCAGTGTGAAAGGCTCTGTGTGTCTCTACTCTGACACGTTGATATTACAATAAACAGTTTGGGATGACAATATGTCTGAGGCAACAAAGACACGTTGAGGCTTTTTGATTTCTTGATTTTTTTTTTTACATTCACCTGTTTCTCTCTTCCTCAGCCCATCCCAGAGACCTAAAATAACTCATGCCCTCATTATCCAAATATGGGGAAATCCAGAGTATCACATTAGTTTGAGTGAATATATTTAAAACCATGACTTTATTGCAATATATTGGGGCATGTAGAATAATTGCATTTGTACAACACTTGCTTTATTGTGATTTACTGGAAAGTATATAGCCACAACGAACATTATACAATCAATCCCACTCTTAATTAATCAGTTATTGCTAACCTTTAAAACTCAGACTTTTGACCTTAAAGGCCCAGATGCTGTTCTTGCATGGGAGAATTAGGCTAGCATCGCGAGACCTTGCTGATCTCGCGAGCTTCAGTTTAATTTCGTCTTGAGAATCAGTCTGGAATTCCAGACTGATTCCAGACACAATTTTTAATGTGTCTGAGTAGCAACTGAACTTTCCAATCAACGTTGTGTTTATAACTATATGGGTGTGGTTTAGGTGTGCCGACCATGGTGCCGACAGCGAAAACGACCAGATGGTTCATCCAATCAACTGCCAAGTATTTTTTTTAAAGTACAGCCATTCACAAACAGTTTCAATGTATGGCTCCCCAGATGGACTTGTGACAACAATTCCTCTGGCATGTTAGGTTAGCATTAGGCCTCACGAAGAATCAAAAATGACTTCAGTGTTTCAGTAAGCATTGTAAGTTATTACGTAATAGCTACTGCCGCAGTTTAATTTCACCTATAAATTATTCTCGTTCTGCTATTTGTAAAACAATGATAAGAAGATTCAGACCGGACACTAACAAACTGCATGGGAAAGGTGTAGTGATGTGTTGAAATAGTCAGCCATCTTTTGAACTGCTAAAGAAATCCCTCAATCACCACTGACAGATTTGCAGCTAATAATTGTTAGAATATATATAATCATTGTCGGAGATATACTGTATATAGATTCTCCCTCTTAGAATCTTTCTATATTGCTTACTCCCCCCTCTCTCTATTTCTCTCTCTTTAAATTCACATTATTTACTACGCTTTTATCCAAAGCTACTTGCGTGTACAACATTTGTCATTAGTTGGACAGGTCATACACCAGCAAATCTCTCTCTACACATACATATACATACACACATATATATATACATACATATATATATACACACATATATATACACATACATATATATACATATATATACACATACATATATATACACACATACATATATATATACACATACATATATATATACACATACATACACATATACATACACATATACATATACATACACATATATATATATATATACATACTTTTTTTTCAAGTGGTTTTTGAGCCAAGTGTGCTGTTTCCTGCTCAGATTTATATCAGCACCAAGGTGACTTCACATTCTCCATGTACACAGTTACCTTTGCCCAACTTTCTACTGTAGCCTACACCTGATTTCTATAATTCAGTAAATATATTACATGTATTTAGCATGCAATATGTTTAAACAGACTAACAATGCTACATTCAGGCAGACTAGCCTCTTACACATTTAAAACTACCACTAAACCTTTCACCACATCTGTAGTCCTCCCATGAGCATTTATAATCCTGGATCCTGATGCAAAAATGTTGCTTGCTAAATGTTGAACTAATACAAAACTCTAGTCTCCTGATTTAATTGAATGGCGCATGTTGTACAGCACAAATACACATTTACCACCAACATACTTTAGAAGTGGAGGTTACATCAGCTAAATGAAAATTCACACGGACACACACACACACACACACTCACTCATCAACTCCTTTCTGGCATGTCTTTGTTGCCACAGCTCATCCACCTTAGCGGCCCCTGAGCCACAGCAGCGTGACAGAGCCTATGAAGCTCAGCTGACGGCTGTGAGTGGGGAACAGGAGGTGTCGGGGAGGTGGCTCATATGACACAAACACAAAAGCAGCAGTGTTTGGTGCGTGCAGGCTGTATCATACATTAGGCTTCTGCTGCTGCTGCTGCTGCTGCTGCAGCGTCGGACAGCCACAGAGCTGCAGTAACCATGGCAACAGGCTGCTGGGAGACGGAGAGAGTCAGCGGGCTGGAAGTCAGCGGGCCTTCTGCTTTTTCAAACCAGAGGAGATTAGCTTCAAGCAACACCACCCCCTGCCCCTTTCCCCCCCCCTCAAACTTCACGGCTACTGATGTTTTGGGGGGGGCGGAGGGGCGAGATCACTGGAAATACACAAACTTTCTAGGCAAACACCCAACCAACACACTCCACATCAAAGCGGTTTTGCAGGCACATTCTCCTAAACTTTGCTTGTGGCAGTGTGAAATGTGAAACTTAGGAAGAAACTGAGTTCACAAATAACATATGATCCCTCAATAATTGATGACCATTCGATCTGTATCAGCGATATGTTATCTTAGCGGCAAGACTGCATGCTTTAATGATGTGTGTTGCAGATAACCATAGCGACAGAAAACAAAGGGCGTCGGCAGGCAAAAGTAGATGAGAACCAACTGAAGGCATAGAGAGTTTGATGAAACAGAAACTAACAGAAACGCACAAAACTCTGAAGGAGAGGGCTGAAGGAGAGATAAATCGATAAAAGGCAATCTAAAACGAGCCAGGAAAAAGAGCGGAGATGAAGATATATATCGGATGTGTACAGAAGTAAGAACAAGCTAAAAACCAATTGATATCAAATCCATCAGAGAGCTTTTAGCCTATCTTAATAGGTAAATGAATCGATAAGAAGTTACAGTATGAGATCATCAGTCAAGGCAAATTCTGTATGTGGGTGTGTGTATGTTTGTGCATATATAGGGGAGAGGGTTGTTCAGTGGTAAACACCAGAAAAGAGATTATTTACTGAAGAATCGTGCAATGAAATATACATGAGGCATCATCAGAGGGTTTAACAGCCCTTGTTAGTCTGCTCCTTAATCCACCTACTCAAGTAGGACATTTCTCTCTCTCTCTCTCTCTCTCTCTCTCTCTCTATGTAATGTGTGAGAGGAAAACTGGTCTTTATTTCTCCATTTTTTAAATATGCAATAATTAGTTTCTGACCACTAGAGGGCAGGAACTACAATGTAACCCAATGTGTTTGTGGACAACAAATTGCTATGATGTCTGTTGTCTACTGTAGCTATATCAAATCAGTATAGCGATCACAGCCCATCGCCTTTTCACTATATCTACCATTACATTTGTGTCAGTAGACAAAAATGGTAATGTCCTGTTTATAAAATTGATAATTCCACCGGACTTATCCTTTATAGTCAATAAAAGGGGCTTTGCAGATGCTGCATGTGTTGTTTGTTTCCTTAAATATTGCATTTCCCATAGGACCCATTGCCTCATTACCTGTGCTGTCCAGAGTGTGTTTGTGTTGAACAGAATAGTTGGGGGATGTTAGTAGTTCAGACAGAAATCATGACCTGACATGCCAGAGGAATTGTTGTCACAAGTCCATCTGGGGAGCCGTACATTGAAACTGTTTGTGAATGGCTGTACTTAAAAAAAAATACTTGGCAGTTGATTGGATGAACCCTCTGGTCGTTTCGCTGTTGGCACCATGGTCGGCACACCTAAACCACACCCGTATAGCTATAAACACAATGCTGATTGGAAAACCACGCCTATATAGCTATAAACATAATGCTGATTAAAAAACTACGTCTGTATAGCTATAAACACAACGCTGATTGGAAAGTTCAGTTGCTACTCTGACACATTCAAAATGATTCCAAGGCTTTCCAGACTGATTCACATGGCAAAATTAAACTGAAGCTCTACTGAAGGCTACAGAATTCCAGCTGTTTGTAGGATGTGCAGTATATGTTGCTCTATGTTGTTCTTTACATTTTTAAATATCAAAGGAGGATTTGTAAAATTTGTGACCTCATAAAGCACCTCACGTGAAATATTTCATTGCCATTCCCTCTACTGTATCTTACAATTCAGTTAAAATTTTAATGTTATTCAATGAGAAATAGTTAAAAAAAAATTGTTTTGGATTGTGTTTCAAAGAAAATGTGTTTATGATGATGTAATCCAAAAGTAATGGAAAATTATCATATTATGGTACTACATTTATATAATCAAAAAATTACATTACTGATTATAATTTTTGTTACTTACATTTAGGTTACCTACAACCCTGGTTTTAGGAACATGCACTTTTAATGCTCTGTGTTGAAGACTAGATCTGATGACTCTAGCAGATCAATGACTTGTTGCAATGTGGTTAACCCTTGTGTGGTGTTTGGGTCTGTGGGACCCGTTTTCAATGTTGACCAAAAGATATTATTTATAATAATTTCAACCTCAGATTTCCTAGCCTTGGCCAATTTCCTCTGAAGAACATAGACATTTTCATTGACCTCACACTGCACACCCCCATACACACATTGGCTGTTTCTCAATATGCATTATTTGTTCTTGTGTTCTTGCGGACTTGTGAAACGTCATCATTCACAGCCAAGTACTCTTCCAATTCACAAGTTCGCATCTAGCCAAGAACGGATAAAATACCAGGAAGTGTTCTTGGTTAACGGTTTTTACCAAGGATGCATCCAGTTGTTACTTGTGTGTGAACTTGTCAGCATGCATTTCGAATCAAAACTAGCAGTCGAGAAAACACACAATACTAGCTATACTTTTCAAAATACTACACACTGTTATTGTGTCACGAACGTTTTTGAAGCGAGAATATATATATTTTAACTTCAAATCTGTGGTCGATTTATCTAAATGGAGTCTAGTTTAAAAATGAACAACGATTTCGTAAATGTCAGGTCCCGCTTACAGGCCGCCGGCTATCAAGCGTATCAGTGTTGTCATCCCTAGGTATTGCCCAATAGCCTAGAACGATAGCCAAAAATATGCATCTCAATCTAGATCTGTCCTCAGGTTCTTGCAAGACCATTCTCAGCAGAATGGCAAGAACATACCTCTCAAGAACACAAGTATGTACCTAGAGTTCTTGGAATTGAGAAACAGCCATTGTGTTCGGGTCCACTGGGCCCGTGGGTAATATAAGTGTGAAGGATGCCGGTGCCCCTTCAGCCTGACCCTCAGAACAACCATCTGCAGCACCTGAAGTTATTGTGGGATGCTGTTGCATACATTACATGCCTGAATGTTTTACCTTGACCAACTCTAATGTGCAAGTGAGTGAGTGAGTGACGGACAGACATACAATTCCTGATCAAAGTACTTTCATCATTCAAGGTGGTTGCCAATAGCAACAAAGTTATGATATGTGTGGATACAAGATGGACAGAAAGACACAACATGCATGTGCAAGTTCAATACCTACATATATGCATTACACACAGCAGTACACACTGCTATGTTCACGCTCCCAGCCAAAATCTCATTATTTTTATTTATTTTGCATATCCAAGTTGTATCTATATTGGTTTTTGCTAGTCTGAACAGCACATCCACATGGCATCTAGAAAACAAGGTGTTTAGATTTTTTGAAGGGGTTTGAAATGTGATTCTAATCTGACTTTTTGCAGATGCGCCTCATTCTGAACTGTCTGGAGGCTCAAATCAGACTTCAGAATGTCTTTTGCAGTACTCGCATTGCTCTCGCCGTCTCACTGCACATTGAAGCCCACCACTGGACAATGCAATGTGCCTCCTCCATCACACACTAGTGGCCACTGGTGTGCAACAAACTTTCAGACTGAGGGGGCTGGTATAGAGAGCCTACTGTAAATCACTGCTGCATTATGGGGGTTTAGTTTGACAAACATATGCTTAGGCAACGATAAGAATCAATTATTTTTTTGATCCCGTTTGAATTGTGACAAGTTCACATATGATGTTTGTCTATTTCGACAATACATATATTATATTATCTGTATTTTTTTCTTATAATATTCTAATAAAAAAAAGTACATTCATAATTGATAAACAATAAAAGAATGAGCTGCCAAGTTATTTTTATTTATAAATGATTTGTCTTGTTAGTATTCTGGCATGCATCAAAGGAACAAGCAAATCTTTACTAAATTTCAGCAACGCAATGATCTGACAGCTCACATTAATGTAAAAGACACACCATTCAAGGCAGAACCAATAAATACACACAACAGATAGACATAACTGCGCAAATATAAATATTCTAGTGCGGTTTATGAATATTTTACACATTACAAGGAGTTTGGACTGAAAAATGGCATTTCACTTGAAGCTATCAGTCATGGAACACACTACGGTGATTACTGCTTATGATCGTGGTAAACTCACACATGTGTGCATAACACACACACACACACACACAGAGATGAAACATTACCTTTGAGGTTATCTCCAGTGTGGATGCCAGGGGCATTACCTGCAGGCATAAAAGCTACAGTAAGACAGGTAGAATCTATGTCCTGAGGCTGTTTTTACCTTCCCAGCACACAAATCGGTGTTTCCTGCACTTTCAAAGCTAGACAGAACAGCAACGCACTGTAAAAAACTCACAATTGTTTTATGTAGCTCATATTATATTTCACTTGACACAACAGGGGTTAAAAAGTAATTATAAGAATAAATAGGAATGTTTACAGAATTAGTTACATATCGAATAAAAGCTGACCTCAGTTGAATTCTTCAATACAAACCATGAACATTTATCCTCCATGTACATAGGCATCTTTCAGCCTAATAATTATTTTTGCAAAGTTTTAATTACGTCTGAGGGAATTTATTATTTGTAGTTGACTTAGCTAATGACTCCTTTCTCTTCTCCTGCTTTTTCCGGGTCCAGAAAATATATTTGTTAACCACCAGGTTTCTGCAAACTCCAGCGTATAGCCAACCCCCTGAGGAGCCTTGCCTTCCTCTCGCCAAATATCAATCACTAGAATGAGATTGCACCATTAAAAAAGCTTTAATAGGCGTAATCACTGAGGCGTGAGAGAAGCAGCAAATCAATTAGCCATGTTTGTGTAAGAGGATACATCCTCTTCTAGAGTCACATTTCATCATTTTTACATGACTGACAGGCAGGCATTTATTTCTAAATCCCAATTGTATAGGTGTAAATCTTAGTGGATTATTTTTGACACAGCCCCCATACATACTAAATACTTTATACGGCAAAACATATAAACTGTCAAGTATTAGTTAAAGATTATTCCTAAATGTTGTAAAGATGTAAGCGATTTTAAACATGAGCAGCAAACAACTATGTGTAACTAAGTCTATAGCGGAGTAATTGCATATGAGCAGGGGATGACATCACACTCTTTCTTTATGTACTATAATACGAGGTTGTACCTTCTTTGTTTCCATAACCGGTCCGGTCGTGCATGCAAGTTAGTTCATGTGTTTGTGTGGCCCACGAAACATTTGTTTAGGTCTGAGATGCTGGCGCTTAGTGTGACATCTAGTGGCAGACAAGGTCTTACATAGTTCACACAAGTAACACAAGTAAATAAAAGAAGCATTATGAAAACCAACACAAATGTGGGAATTATTTATAAGTGTGACCGACCCTGTCCGAAAGGTCGGCATGAACTGTGACGATAAAGGGCAGCTCCCTTATCACACACACACACGTGGTTTATATGCTATTTCAAAAGCTCTTTGACCTCACAACCTTGCCGACCACCCACGACGAACCTGCCTCATTCAGAAGAGTACATGTCTCTTGTCTCCATGGTGATATGTTGGTTGTAATTTACAAAGAGCCCAGGACTGTGCCCTGTGTAACAGTTGTGTTAATAGATGGTGATGAGAGTGTCAACCTCAGATGACCCCACATGCCCTCTCCTCTTAATGAATATTGTTTGTCGCTGGCGTGAACCACAGACCTTCAAACATGGCTGTCTTTATGTGACACATTTTTCTATTAAGAATAATGAGGGCCATGCAAGAATACTGTACAGCACAATGTACAGTATTTAAACATTATAGAAAGTGACATTTCTTGAGAATCGTCAATCGTGCTATAATATTATATCTTATTGACACAAATAGACAGTATTCTGATTGTGTTAATAGTCATTTCCCTAAATAAATAGGTCACATTACAGTACAGTAATTGTGAGAGACAGATGTGTCGCAGATGAGCTGGAAAAAGATGTTTCCCAGTTATTCTTAAATAAAACACAGTAGTGAGGCTATGCTGTTTAAGACACGGTATGTTTATCCAGCTCGTTCCTCCAGCCCCTTTCTGTATTTCTGTCAGCTGCTGTGAGGCTTGCGAATAATTACCCAAGACAGGCACACCTCCATGAGGGAACACATCCAGGGAACCCCCGTACGCCTTAGCATTTCATGGCTGCCTGTCCAGCCTGATAACTTCACCTGACCGCCATCTAGTTTTATGCTCAGCCTGGAAGAGTGAGGACAGGGGGAAACACAGGTGTAGTAGAGTCAAGTGTGTTTGTGTTGGAGGGTATAGTAGGGTACTGGTGCTTTGGAGGACAGTCGATGCATTATTAATTGAGGCATCGTGGATCCCTCTCATACATTTTTAACACTGCTGGTATAATGTCTGTATAGGAGGGGACATACGCGGTACCCTCTATTGCTGTATGTTCTACTTCAATTAGCTTGACAACAGCATGAGCAATCAAAGTCCTCTCTCTTATTCAAGGGTAAAGAGAACATGCTTTCATCGCAGGGAGGGAAAGACCCCCGCAGCGTGTTTGTGCTTGTGTGTGTGTGTGTGAACACTGTATATCACCATAGCGAATCAGATTTCAAACAACAACACAACACAAAACATTGTATAGCCACATATCAATAATCAATTGGCTTTTACAATCAATACTGAGGTCAAACGTAAGGGTTATCTATTGAACAGCTCCCCCATAGCCAGGAATGTATCCGTTTACTCAAGGATATTTGTGCAGAAACGATGCTACCCATGTCTACAAAATGGAAGATAAAGCAAACAGCTATCCAAAACAGAACTTAATAGAACATTAATAGAAAATTAATAATAACAATTATTATTATTATTATTCATTCTTAAACGTATGTTGTACAAAGATACTTAAGCAGGAAAGACCTCCACATTAGGAAAGCCAAGGTGCAAAGGTTGTCACTTCACACCGTATCTCTCCCTTCCACTGTCAGGGTTGTGTTGACAAGACAAACATAAGGGTCCTGTCCGTAGTGACATGCATGTACTGTGCCTGGCACTAGGCCTGGTACAGAGCGAAGGCACAGCAGGCACATGGTAATGGTGACACAGAGCGCTGTGTCACTTCCTCAGCCCTAGTTCCACTCGCTGCTGCCCCCTTGTGGCCATATCCCCGCCATCCCACCATCCCCCGCCCCAGCACAGACTAGAGAGTGAACAATGTTCATTAGGTGGTGGGGTGCTGCCTGGGGACCATCTGGTTGGTCTGCAGGAGACCCCGAGGAGTGGCATAGCTGTATGATGCGACAACGGGGTCTGGCGTCTAGGCAGACTGTTTCCACTGGGACCGTGGAGCTGTGTTCATTGTTGGGCCAAACCAGTTGAGTGGAGCCCTGCTTCTGATTGCTCCTGTCCCCGTGTGTTCTCATCCCCCATCGCCTGGCTGAAGCCCTGCCTGGTCCCTGGTGTCCTTCATCTTTGTCACCTAGTACAGACCCTCCACTCTACAGTAAGGGGAATTGCTCTTGCTAGTATGGGGTGCCCAGCAGGAGTTTGAAGAGTTGTTTTGCGTGCCCTGGGCTGTTATGCACAACATATGTCCTTTGTTAGCGCTGTGTTGCAGACCAAAGGGTACAGTACATCTTCTGTTACGGTTCGCATGCTACCTCTGCTCTTCTCCTTAGTGGGATTATGATATCCAGGTGAGATGTCAACAAGAGTTAATGAATATCCCCCTTCACAAAGCCTGGGTAATCCTGCCAACAAAATGCCCCCCTCATTGATAAAATCTGCCATAAAACCGGGATATGGGGATGGATGCTTTGTGGTGGGGGGAGGGAATATGGGATGTCCGCTGGCATCCAGCGCTCAACCACAGAGGGATTTATTACGCTTCAGTGCCTAAACCGCCACGCTCTATTTCTTTATATCATAGCTCTCTGATGAATAGTTACTATGGAAGGATTGGTTGATGGCTATAGAATGTCTACTTCATGTCTACGGCCTATTACTTTGTACATCTTTATTTCCTTACTAATATCGTCTTTTCTTCTGTTTTTTTTTGCGATTTTTATTTTAAATGTTCCACATCTAGTGCTCTCAGCCCCAGTATCTTTGTGCTATTAGGTGTGACCAAGTAATTACCAACTATATTAAGACAGTCAGGTAGGGTAATAAAGGAAAGCAATTTCAACTCATAAGCAGACATTACTTTCCCTTTCAGGTTACTTTCTGGAACCGGGATCTTCCAATCAATATTTACATTGGTTTCCGTCAAACCACATAATCATCATCATCAAGAATGAAGCATACCACGAAGACAAAACAAGAGCTGTATTATATTGCGATGACGAGATGGAGCAGTACATTTCCAAGATAAAAGGATATTTTCAGCCTCTGTGGCCTAGTATTCCATTAGCGCAAGGCATGACCCTGTTTCAGCTCACTTCATGAAACAGAAACGAATGTACTTAACATAAGCAATGGCAAATCACCTCCTCCATCTTATTGATTTCAACTGCCATTTTGTCTCTCTTACAAGACATTAATGTTAGTGGTTCTCAATCAATTGCGACCATTGACATGCTATGCTGGTGCCTTGTAGGTGTGTGAAAAACACATTGAGTCACTTTGAAACTCTAGTTGTATGGCTCCTTGGGGCAGATATAGGAGACTGGTAATTGATGACATTCTCTGCTTTCATCAGGCCACACCTTATAATAGTCTCTATTTTAATTTTACTTGTTCAGGTATGCACAAAAAGGATGTTTAAGTTGAATATTGTAAATGTGTGGAATCATCCATAATACTCCAGACAAAACATCAATGACCTTGTATAGCAGGGGTTGTCAAATAGCGGCCCGTGGGCCAAACCTGACCCACCAGAAATCAAATCTTTCCCGCCAGATTATTTTGGTAATGTGATGTTTACTTTGACAAATATAGGCTATAGCCTTTACTGTAATGTACTGCTTGGAAATGTCAGGCAAGGTTTGATAGTAACAATGCAGCAGAGCAAGACATACTGTTTAATTGATACCACAAAAATGAAATGAAGCATACAGTGTAATGTGAGAAAGCAAATACTTATTGTACTTTTTCTCAATGAGAAATCCTATATTTGTGGCATTTCTGTGTGTATTTTTCAACCAACTTTATCTCACAAAAACAACTTGCTATGTTTAACAACGGTTAGCAGTTTTTGCTTCCTGTCAGATAATATGACGGTGTGTGTGTGTGTGTGTTGGGGGTGATGAGAGATAAGTGCCATGTCATCTGGCATTGCATGTCGTGCGCTTGTCAGGTGTAAAAAGCTCCTGATCAAAGGACAATTTCCATTTCTTCCTCACTCTCACCACTCACGTCTAATAGTAATTTATTGACACTCTGCATTCAAACATCAAACTCAAATTGTTTTCTTACTCAAATTGCTACCTTGTACATCCTGGCTTTTAAGGTGCTTCAGAACTCGCATGGTATTATGAAAGCCTGTCGTAGCCCCCACACTGATGTGCGCCTGTTGCTAACCTTGTGCTTCTGTTTGTTGTTGCTGTTCAAGAGGTAACTTGCTGGAATGTGTCTACAATGACTAAAATGCCGCTACAAAGCATTCCATTGTTGAGGAAGAATTTCAGATTTCTTGGCAACATTTCTGCTATGCAATTGCTAGACACCTAGCATCCTAAACTGCATTTCTAAAATTGCCAAGCATCTTGACACATTCTTCCAGCTGATGCGATACTTACATCAAGCTATTCTCTTTTCTCATGTCCCCTGCATACCCGAAACACCTCACAGCACTGGCAGCTCAGAGCCGAATGAACCAAGTAGTGTGTGCGTGTGTCATACCTTTATCTGACAGCGTGGGCCTGTGACAGGTGACACCTTCCTCTCCGCTGATTGCAGCCACTGCTTATCTCGAGCTTCCCCGGAGTCATGGAACAGCAGAACCCCAGACACCAGACCAGTGTCCCTCACGAGCAGCAGGCCGGGCAGGCATAGGGACATCATAGAACTCCGCCTCAGGAGAAAAGAACCGAGAACCCTCATCACAGATATGTCAGTGCATTTGTTATAGTGTACGAATGTTTGTGCGTGCGTGTATGTGTGTGTGCATGTGCGTCTACAGGACACACACATTGTGTGTATGCCTGCGTGTGTGTGTTTATAAATGTATAAAGGCATGTAGTTCGTTTTTTTTTTTTTTTTTTTTAATCGCTAACAAGCGCTTACCTAAGATAATTCTTAACACAGCTACAACAATAAAAAACCTATGATAGACACTTAGCCAAATAGTAAATGTTCTTCTCAAAACCACATTGTGTTCATTAATAAATACTAGCTATTCATTTCAATATGTAAAAAACCTTTGTCTACATAGCCTACCTGACTCAAAAGCACATTATTCTGTCAAAACAATAGCACTTTTTTTTTTCAAAGAGGAACATACAGTATTATATAGTCAATTATAGCACAATGACTTTCCAAATACTAAAAGCTCTGGAATTACAAAAATTGCATTACTTGTCATGTTTTAGTTCTACCTGCATACAATAGACAATGTGAAATATAATTATAATACAAATAAATTATATTTGTATGGCACAAATTGCTTTACAGAGAGTGAATACATGTACAATTGTGCCTCTCATAAACAAAAACTGAAATAAATAAAAATAATGTAAGTAATAATGGCTAAAGGAATCAGATTAAAGAAATATAAGAATTAAAACAAATGCATAAGATAATTAAAAGGCAACTCTATTCCTTTTCTTGTTATGTTAGAATGTCAGCACTATGCGTATAGTGCATGTGTGTATAATATATATATATATATATATACATATATATACATACACACACATATACATATATATATACACACACACACATATATATATATATATATATATACACACATATATATACATATATACACACATATATACACCCAGATATATATACACATACATACATATATATGTATGTATATATACATACACACATATATATATATGTGTGTATGTATGTGTGTATATATATATATATATATGTGTGTGTATGTATATATGTATATATATATATATACATACATACATATATACATACATACACATATATACATACATACATACATACACACAACTTACTTGGTTCAGATGGTGTCAAGCGTGTATGGCGGAAACCAGGTGAGAAGTAGGAGACAAGTGTGTCTTGCCTACAGTCAAGCATGGTGGTGGGAGTGTCATGGTCTGGGGCTGCATGAGTGCTGCCGGCA
>JAODUK010051635.1:1962-18998 GCA_027564635.1 Typhlichthys eigenmanni
GCGACTCCCTGACACGGGGAGGCTCCTTGACGTGGGGCAGGTCCAGTGGACCCCTGGCGTGGTGCGAACTCCCAACGTGGGGTGGCTCCAGCGGACCCCGGGCGCAGCCCCCCACCAACCAGGGCCAGTGAGCACCACTGATCCGGTGGGCAAACTCGCCTGTGACCATGTGAGACTCACCATGCCCAAACACGGACCAGAGCAGCTCAACGAGCTTCGGGTAGTCAGGGAGCTGCACCCCCTGGTGGTAAAAAGCCGCTCCGGCCCACTGGAGAGCCCGGCCGGAGAAAAACAGCACCGTGCTCCGCGCCCACTGGCCTACCTCGAGCCGTTCAGCAATGTAGTACCTCTCCGAGAAACGGCCCGAGGGAGCCAGGAGTGCCGTGGAAACGAGGGGGCGGGGACACACGTGCGCCGCTCCCCGATCCGAGCCCCGACAGCGAAAGCGCCGAATCAGCCCTTGCTGGGGAACCGAAAGAAGAAGCGCTGCCTCCCGGCGTGGCCGGCATTGTGATGGGTAGCAGGCCACGCAAGCCCGCAGCCAATATGTCGCGGATCTCCGCCACCCTCCGGGAGAGCCTCTCAGTCTCGTCCGCATAAGTCGAGTCCATTGCACTCTATTTTGGTGGGTTATTCTGTAACGCAAAGAGGGCGAGGCGAGTGCAGGCGAATGAAAAAACGAAAAAACAATACACTGCCGGACGAGCAACAACGGCTCAACTTTTAATATAACTTAAAGTAACTTAAACAGCGAACTTAAACTCAAAAACAAAACGGCATACACAGTCACGTAACATACCAACGGAACATGAACAGGAACCTGAAACATCAACTAAACGTGAACATGACACAATAACCCACACCCCCTCCCAGGACTCACCGGTCTTTATGCCCTCACGCCCACACGGCTGACGGCAATCGGCCTGATCGCACGTGTGGGCGTGAGGCACTGGGGATGTGGGCAGTCTCTCTCCGGCCGTCCTACACCGGCGAGACCCGGGAAGCGTTACAGTATGCTTGTTTCACGGAGTATGTTCTACCCTTCTCTTTTATTTTTGTGTGACTTATCTTGGAAAATGGGAACATTTTAGAATTAATTGTTAGAATGTGCAGATCTAAATGACCTCTCCCAAATTAAAGTCCTAACCCTAGGACGTACATCCGTAAATCTGTTTATGTGTCTTGAGTGGTGTGATGATGTTTGTATTTACTGCTGGCTGTGCAATGTATTATCAAAGATAAACATTAAAATATAACAAAAAAATGATTCTGCTCCCAGATGCTAGTGGAGAGCCAGATCACCTTGGAAGAGAAGGTCTTCCACAAACTCACTGCACTTCTCGGCTTCCAAGATGGCCACCTCAATATTTCAGCCTTCCAGGCTAAGTGTGACGGTGAGAGAGACAGAGGAGGTCAGTAATGCATTCCCTTCAGGATGTCAGGGTTTTCAAGGTTTGAATAAATGTTCACTACCTAGACCCTCTTGCCACCCACCAGTCCTCCCAGTCCTCCCAGTCCTCTGCTCAGCCCTCCTGACTTACCCACCCACAGCAATCAAACGTGAGCCCCCCTCCTGCTAAATGTTAGACGGTTGTCTCTCTTAGCATTGAAGCCATTGGAGAAATCATACTGGATATTAAATATAACAGTGGGGCTCGACAAGTCTCACTGTTGACTCACAATAACACTCATTTCTTCTTGTTTGGGGTAATTATCTTTTTTGGAGAAAGAAAGCTATGCATGCATATGCATTATATTATTAGCACTACCATATTATTAGCACTACCATTATATTATTAGCACTACCATAATTTGTTTCTTTCTGGGGAGAAAAAAGTTATTAGGACCTAAACTTAGATATGTTTGATAGCTGCAAATAATGAAATCATGTGGTTCTTGTGTTTGGGAAACAAGTGTGCACTCCTAATTAAATGTAAATTAGGTCCAGTGTGGTGGCCACACATGCGTGTGCACACTGGCTGCAAAGTGGTATGTGTGTGGAAAAACGATACAAACCGACAAATAAAACTAAACTGTAATTTGTTGAGTGTTAGGGAAACCGATAACTTGTTATATTATGAATGGAACGGACCTCACACTTGAAACACACTTGAAATCTCTCTCCAAATTATTTCTACAGAGTTCTCAGCCACAGAGCGAGAAAAGGATTTGGACAGCAATCAGGGTAAGACAGAAACAAGAAACAAGACCCACTTATTGTCAGCGGAGGAATGCCTTGCTCTCATGCAGGCACAAATCAAGACCATTCACGGGGTGAGCATGTCATTAGGTCATTTAAAGGTGTATTCAGCGAATATCTCCTCATGGTCGGCTAGCTGCCTGTTCTGTTTGTGCGCGCTGATAAAAACAATCCGGTGATACTACTACACACCCAGGCTATATAAATGGGAACACAAGCAAAGTGGTACAATATGTGTCCAGTTTGGGGGCCATAGTTTCTGAGGGAGAACCCTATGGCAATGAAGAGAGATTTGTTTTTGTTTTGTTTTGCTTGAGTTCAAATACAGTAACAATCTTTCTTTAAAATACAGTAGCTGACTCTACCTTTAACACTTTAATCCAAAGATGTGAGTGAGTACTGTGAATAACAGTGAAGTGAATAACAATATGTGTATGAGCTGATACATGTATTAAGGTGAAGTGTGGATCTTCTGTAAGTACAAAGAGATAATGTTGGTGATTGAATGCAGTACAACACACTGTTACAACACGCTAGAGTAGACTATCCAGCACAAGACCACATTGTTATATTGCACATGACTAACATTGAATTGACTAAGTTTAGTTCCCTCTACCAAATCAGGACAACTTAACAGCATTCCGACTGATGGACCGCAATCGTGATGGCATGGTATATGCCAGCGACTTCAGACAACTGTACAACAGCCTGCGATTGGTTACCGTGGAGAAAGAGTACCAGCGCCTGCTGCATCTGATTGGCCTGCACCCTGGTGCCAACCTCAACTATAAACAGTTTGTCAGGGTTGTCCAAAATGGCGGTAGGCAGCAGCAGGAAACACCCACTATGTGAGTTAACAGTTATAGGCTATGCTCCTCTATTGCATTATGTGGACTGAGGTTTGTACCTTTAAAGGTGCTCGTACACTGCCCAGACCGTGCCAAACTGACCCCAAAGTTCTAAATTGGCAGTAGTTGGTTGCAGTCTTTAGAATGTTGAGAAAACTGCCTGTCAAATTGCCTAGGCTAACTGACAGGACAACAGATGTTGGATAATGCAACTATGCTTTATTTGCGTTCCTACCTCCAGAATCTATGGCAAAGTGAAGTGAATAATGTTTATAGCCTCCTAGACACCTTCAATGTAAATGGTGTGCGTAACACTAGCACATGGTGGGTTGTCAGGAGAACACACTCCTATTGCAGTTTGTTGGGAAACTGTGCAGATGTTCCACAACTCTGCCCAAACCGACTGGACATGTCAAACTGATGTCAAAGTCTAACCAACTAACACCAACTGAGCAGTGCACACTGATCCAACAGTTGGCGTTGGTTGGAGTTGGTCGGTGTTTGTAGGGGCAGTGTGCAAGCAGCTTAAAAGTCACAGCTATAAACGAAAAGTCCAACTTCAGGCCCCATAGCTCACTCTCTAAGAAATGGTCATCATTCTTAATGTGGCTAAGTGTGTGTGCAGTACATGTACGGTACTGTAGCTGCTTGAATATGCTTGAACAACAACACATTTGACCATTATATATTTGTTTCTGATGTGTCGCAACAGGCTGGATCGGCTCCATGAACATCTAGCCTATAAAGCACGTCACAGCTGGCCAGCATTGTCAAAGGTCAGCACATGCACAATATTGTCCTATTCCCAGTTCACAGCTCTTAACTCACAAAGTTGTCCCACCAGGCACTGTGTCAGCGTGAGGAGAGCGGTCAGCGTGTAATCTTCAAAAACAGCTTGAAGAAGCTCTTTTTCACATACAACCTTCCCATGAGCCCGCGGGAGTTTGAACAGCTCTGGTCAAGGTACAGAACGCTTTAGTGCACATGGTTCTAACCTAGCGGGTCTCCATATTATGCTTCTGTGTACCCATGCAAAGACCTCCTGTGTGACCTATAACCTTCTGCTGCCAGGTATGACCCTGCAGGGCAGGGCTGTGTGACGGACACAGTGTTCCTAGATAGGTTGGGGGTACCTCACGATGGAGAATCAGAGTTGGCACCCACCACGGACCACCAGGAAAATGAGGACCCCAGCGATGCAGCCTCACTGGAACAATTAGAGTGAGGGGAGAAGCGCTTAGGATCAAAATCACCATCAGAGTACATTACAGCCAGCTAACCTCGTGTTTCCACGTCCCATACATCGTTTTTGAGGCATTATTCTTTATTCTTGATATCCTTGATAATAATATATTACAACCTAAAGATTAAAACAAACTAAGTTAAGTTACTGCATTATATTTTACAGCACATCAAATATCTAGCTATTCTGTAAACAGTATGCATGTTTTATAGTCATATGTATTGTATATATTAGGCACTGATGTAGAAAGTCAATAGTGTTACAGCGCAAGTACAACCAGGAGCTAATACTTGCACTGAAATTGCATGCACATATACTGTAGCTAAAATATAAACCTCTGGTAAGTCCATAGTCTTGCCATAACAGTCAAGGACCGAAGACACCAAAGGCTTTCTAACGCTTCGAAAATTGATGAGAAAGGCCATTGCCAAAGCTGCATTTTTTGACGAGTTGGTTAATGAGAACATGTTGCCAGACCAGACCTTAGAAGGAAATAACACTACACTCACTGTCCTGTGCTGTCCATAGCCAGGTATTGCAGAAACACTACAAGCAGGTGAGTGAAGCCTTGAATGGCCTGGACAGGAACAGTGATGGTGCAGTGAGTGTTGAGGACCTGCTGAGTGTACTGCAGACACACATTCCTTCACTACAGCAAAACCAGCTGGTACGACACCTTCATAGGTAATCCATTATACTAAATGTCAGTGAAGGTTCATTTGACTCTCAATGCAGATCATTTATTTAAATAAGACAATAAAATAAACATTATATTGACCATAGCACCAGTTATGTGTGTATTGTTCTAATATTTCCAACTCTAGGTTGAAGCTTTCAATAGACAAGAAACACAGGAAGTTAGGCTACTTAGACTTCCTGTCTGCGTTTAGCCATAAGGAAGACAAAGAGTCCATCCCCAAAACCCCATGTGCCGTTCACCAAGTGGAGAGCTTATCAGGCCTTGGGCCTGGCCACGCCCTGGCCACGATACAGCAACTAGTCAGAGCCTCAGCCCCTGAACTTCATAAGGTACCACCTGATAACACTTGTACCTGTGTGGGCATTGGTCTTATCTTAGTTGTCCACTTTGACATGGTCTACATACATAATATAGCCACATATTACATAGATTTCATAGAGACCAGTTGTACATAATATCATAACATTAAATCATTTTTAACATTGTGAAGTCAGCATGTCAAATTGTTGAATGCTAGAATTGATTAATAGCATATTGTCTGGAAATGGTCTAATCTCAACCAGTCACAGATGCATTATTGTTAATTATTAAAGTATTCAAATTAAACCTGTTTATTTGGGACAACATTAAACATTATTATTTACGAGAACGGCATTATAATAGTCAAAGGAAAAACTGTCAGAATGTCAAGAGTGGAGAGGGCTAATGATACTCTTTATTGGAATGGTTAGGAAACTCATGCTGTAAATCTGTTTAATCAATAGCCATGCATTTCTCTGTAACTCTTGTTATCGTCCAGGCCTTCTCAGCTTTTGACCCTTATGGGACAGGGATGGTCAAGGCTTTGGAGTTTCGACGACTTCTGGAAAGTTTTTGTGCCCGGCTGTCAGACAACCAATACAGATACCTACTGAACAAACTGAAACTGAACTCAGAGCACCTAACAATCAACTGGAAGGACTTCCTCAACAAATTCAAGTCAATTGCATTGGTGAGGGAAAATGTGTGTGTATTTATTGGTCAGAAGACGCTGAGCTGATGAGAAAAGACAAGCTCATATAATAGATCACATTGGCTGTGTGTATGTATGCCTTGGTTTAGCATTAGAAGACAATGGTGGTGCAATTGTAGTAGAAAGCAGTTCCTCTACACAAGGTCAGGGGTGTAACATACTGTTAAATCCAATTCCATAAGTGCACACTGCCACTTTAATGGAATGAAATGGTATGCCTTCAGATATGGTATGTTTGTTGTGTGAATATATTATTTTATAGAATGACATTAAATGGACAAACCAAGCAAGATCCCCCACCGAGCCCATGAACTGCTCAATCACTGCGGTTTTGGGATGCATTCAGGAAGTTGTATCAGCGCACGTGTATGACATCACCAAGGCAATGGAGGATTTTGACCAAACACACAATGATACAATATCTAAGGAGGACTTCAGACAGCTTTGTGAACAACATTTCATGAAGCTTTCAAATGATCAGGTAAATCATGAAAAAGACCCTCTTTTTATAAAAACCCTATACATATATAATAATAAAGTACATACAGTAGATTAGTCTGTATGCAATACACCACTGTATAATACATACTTCTGTGTACATCATTGTAATTCTGGAAATGTACAGAAACGACACTGAAACTAACAAGCACAATTTCCAGCTAAGCTCTCACTGTGCTTTCAAGCTGAAACATCTCTTGCTGGCATACGTCCACAACTACAAATTAGAATCTGAAGACGCAGAATATCAATTTTGGTGCATTTGTCAGTGACATTGTTTTTTAGTCTGAAATGTTTTCTTTAATTATTCTAATCAAAACCTAATTTGTCTCGTTGATAATTATTGACTACCTAAGAAAGTTATTCAACTGTGGAGCCAGTTCAAGCGTTGTTTTTATAATGTATGTGTAATGTGTGTGTGCCTCCTCTGTAATCCCTCTGTGTGTCTGTGTGTGTGTGTGTGTGTCGTTACTCTTGTAGTTTGAGCGTTTGTGGAGTCACATGCCTGTGAATGCACTGGGGAGGCTGTGGTACAAAGAGTTTCTGCAGCGGTTCAGCAATGAGGGCCAGATGGCCCACTCAGAGCCTGGGAGACCCACTACCACACCTAGCTCTGCCCTCCCTTGTTCCCCTGGACCCAGAGAGGCTGGCAGTGCCCTTGGTCCACGTTCTGAGGTACTGTGTGTTTATACGATATTACACTATTTGCTCTTTATCAGGCTTTGGCAAGTTATGTCTTCACTACTGACATTTACTTCCCCACCAAATATATGATATACTGTATGCGATTAATAAATCGCATATTTTTACCTGTTCAGAATTTAACCTAAATGTTTTTTAAGTGTTATATTTTTATAACAGTATATTCCAGCTTGATTCAAATGTTTGAACCATTTTTTGAATTGTCTGACAGCCATAATCTTTATGTTATCCAATGACTGGAGGTTTCCTTTTAAGAGCAATAAACATACATTATTATCTACGTATTTAAATGCACTTCAGGTTGAACTGGAGAATACATGGCATGGGCAGGCTCTTCCAATGCAAGGATGATTATGGTTGGCCTAGAGGTGTTTCCCATAGGGTTCTTCACAGCAACAGCAGGGAGTAGCCAAATCCATGCCAAAGCAAGGCATAACCCTGCCGTCTACTCACCACCGACACGTGTATTTCATCATCATCCTCATCATCATCAACATCATCATACTGTATATTTAGACCTTATAGTTCTATGATTTAGACACGTCATGATACCAAAGATGGGATCAACAAACAGATCACTGGTTATTGTTTGCTCAATCTGGTTAGATCACAAGATGAATGAATCATGAATAAGTCCAGCTATGTTGGAATTATACAAAGGTTAAGGGAACCTTAAAGCTGCTGCAAAGTATATATGGTAACCTTATGTAACATGCTTTTTTAGCCTCAGCCTGACCCTTGTTGTTCTCCTCCCAGTCAGCGTCCTGGTGCGTCTCCAAGGCAACAGGGCTCCGAGACTCATCGGCAGGAGGACGTTCCTCCAACCTGGAGCAGAGGCTACGTCTGGAGGTGCAGCGCTGCGGGAAGAAGATCCTGGGGCGCTGCACTGACCAGGACCCTCATGGACAAGGACAGATCTCAACCATCTCCTTCCTGGGTACTAACACATACAATCAGGAATATATTATTATTATATATATTGTATATGTTATATTATTAGTCTCTTCCAACAACTGTGTCAAATGCATTGTGTTTCGAATGCTGCATGCGTTCAATATTTTCAGCTCTTGCTTAGTATGGCAAAGTACAAGATTCAACCTGAAGTTTGAAATGCACAGCCAGCTGGCTAGATATTAGCCATGCTAAAGTAATGGATATAGTTTTCTAAAGTGTTAAACGCATGCAAAGCAAACATTTTTTAGCCACATTTCCTAATAACACCAATATTATCTATGAGGAACAGTTTACTGATAGAAAAAAATATTACAAAAAATAATGATATTTTCTGTGTTGTCTGATCAACACGGAAATTTAGTAGTTTAGTGGTTCATGAGAGTTTGGTTGTAGTCTTGGATTATTGTTTAAAGAAGAAGGCATATAAAAACATTGATTCTGTTAATTACAAATCCTGTGTGTGTTAAGAGAGTTGTGTGGTCCACAATGAAGACATAGTTATTGAGATTGCTAATATAATGCACTCTGGCATACAGAGATAGCCAAGAGATATGTGGCCAGTTTGCCTTATGTTGAATGTTGGAACAATTAAGGATTGCGCTTGCAGAAAAATAACGCCTGCAAAATATTTTACGCATTTGGTGGGCACCCACCGTTAGTAGCTAGTAATAGCCAGAATTAAATACATAGTAACAATATACATTTTAAATAATATAGTTCCACAATATTGTTCAATCAAAAACAACATAAAAACCCTGCCTGTGTTAAAAACCTAGAATTTGCCTTGGTTAACAGCTCAACATTTTTTGATATTTTAAATATCAAAACATTTTCAGATGTTAACTCAATTAACTTAATTTTCAATGCAACCATGTATAGATTTACTTGAATGCCCCACAATCAAGGTCGTGTCACAAGGTTATTGAAATATAATATACAGTTATACACGCACACACATTAACAACACGGTGGCCCAGTGGATAGCAATAAGGTCCAGGGTTCGAAGCCCGGTCGTCCTGGCCTTTCTGTGTGGAGTTTGCATGTTCTCCCTGTGTCTCCGTGGGTTTCCCCCACTATCAAAAAACATGTCAGGTTAACTCTCCAGCCAGTGATACTGGCTTCAACCAGGAGTTGGTCCCTGGGCGCTGCACAGCGTATGCCCACTGCTCCCTTGAGGGATGGGTTAAAATGCAGAGCATGAATATTGCAACATGTATGTGTATGTGACAATAAAAGCACCTTTACCTTTACATTAATTACTTGGGTGTGCTTCTCACAGACATCCTGTCGTCGCTCAACATTAGCGTGATGCGGGAGGAGTTGGAGCACCTGTTGCAGGGTTATGACACACCTGTCACAGCAAATGGACAAGTGTCATATCATGACTTCCTGCGTCATTTCCTGCTCAACTTCAAAGCTCCACAGGCCACCCGGGTGTTTAAGCGACGTAAACTACCCATGCCCACGTCAACGGTAAACACAGTATGACCAACCTATACTGTAGTTGTCTTGATTCATTGTAAAACTAATTACTAATAGGTCCAAGTCTGTAATTCAATGACACATTTAACCACTCAACACCACCTTGGAAACAAACACGATGAAATTGTTCACGTCCATGTAAATATATTCTGTTTACCCTGTGCATTGGTCTTGTGAGTGAATGTGTATGTGAATCTTGACCATTGGCACAAGGATGTACATCATATCCTGTAGCATACCCTGTATCATTTAAGAGACCCTGTCAAATCCATTCTCTCTTCCACCAGTCCTTATCCTCTTGTCTATTGTAGTTTATTGGCTGCTAGCAGGTTATGGGTGCGAGGGGGGTGCATGCTGTAATACGAGGGGGCGGTGATGGGCAACGGAGGGTTGCCAGATTGTGCTAACTCAGCGGGGACCTCCCACCCTCAGGCTCACAAAATATCACTTTTCCCTGACAAGCGAAATCTGCAAGTTTGGTCGCTTTCACAGTGTGCTCTCGTTTTCCTGGCGTGGAGACACATCTCAAAAGGTTTGAACAATGACACACGGGTGGGCACGTTATAAAAAGGACCCCCACTGGGTGACTAAGCCGAGCCCCAAGCTCCATTGGAGCGTGTGGGTGAGGGCCTAATCTGGCAAACCGCTAGCAACAACCTTCCAAAACCGGCTGTGGAAACACAAAATCCTGTATTGTCTCACGACAAGCAACCATCTGTGTAATGTTGGAGCGACCCACGGCATCTTATAGCATGACGTTTGGTGTCTCTCCGCGACAATTTACAGAATAAAACACCTCTGTTGATTAACAATCAAGACAAAACACAGAACTCAACTGTTCTGAGTCCAAGTTTGTTAGAAGTTTGTTAGACCAATGAAGCAGTACAGGAACCACAGGCATTCTAACCTCTTTCTCTGTATAATATTGTGCTGCGATCCTGCATCCGGTCTGGTCTGGTCTCCTCTACGGCGTTGATGCTCCCCATGCAGGCTTGTAAAGGCATCCCAAGCAGATCATGTGTCGTCGCCATGCTGAGGATATATGAGGTGGTTCGGCTGTCTTGGCGCCCCATCCGACGCTATTGCCTCACTTTTGACCGCAGCCGAACAGGAACCATCTCCACACAAGAGTTCAGGAAGGTATGGTTCAGTTAGATCTTCATCAAACAGGGAGCAATACGGCATGCTGATGCATACAAGATTCCCCACCCCACACACACTAAAAAGCTTATCACTCACTGTTTCCAGTGCATCCGGAAAGTATTCACAGCGCTTCACTTTTTTCACGTTTTGTTATGTTACAGCCTTATTCCAAAATTGATTAAAATAATTGTTTTCCTAAAAATTCAACACACAATACCCCATAATAACAAAGTGAAAAGAATGTGTTTGACATTTTTGCAAATGTATTTAAAATGAATGTTAAAAATTTAAAAAAAATAAAACAATCACATACAATCATGTACGTAAGTATTCACAGCCTTTGGTCAATACTTTGTTGAAGTACCTTTGGCAGCAATTACAGCCTCAAGTCTTTTTGATGCCACAAGCTTGGCACACCTACTTTTGGGCAGTTTCTCCCATTGCTCTTTGCAGGACCTCTCAAGCTCCATCAGGTTGGATGGAGAGCATCTATGCACAGCCATTTTCAGATCTCTACAGAGATGTTCAAGCGGAGTCAAGTCTGGGCTCTGGCTGGGCCACTCAAGGACATTCACAGAGTTGTCCTGAACCCACTCTTTGTTATATTGGCTGTGTGCTTAAGGTCGTTGTCCTGTTGGAAGATAAACCTTTTCCCCAGTCTGAGGTACAAAGCGCTCTGGAGCAGGTTTTGGTCAAGGATGTCTCTGTACATTGCTGCATTAATATTTCCCTCGATCCTGACTAGTCTCTAAAATCCTGCCACTGAAAAACATCCCCACAGCATAATGCTGCCACCACGTTTCACTGTAGGGATGGTATTGATCAGCGGCGCCTGATTTCCTCCAGACATGACGCTTGGCATTCAGTTAAATCTTTGTTTAATCAGACCATAGATGAGACCATCTTTCTCATGGACTGGGAGTCCTTCAGGTGCCGTTTGGCAAACTCCAGGCGGGCTGTCATGTGCCTTTTACTGAGGAGTGTCTTCCGTCTGGCCACTCTACCATACAGGCCTGGTTGGTGGAGTGCTGCAGAAATGGTTGTCCTTCTGAAAGGTTCTCCTCTCTCCACGGAGCAATGCTAGAGCTCTGTCAGAGTGACCATAGGGTTCTTGGTCACATCCCTGACTAAAGACCTTCTTCCCCGATTGCTCAGTTTGGCCGGGCGGCCAGCTCTACGAAGATGCTGCAAAAATCTTTCTGTAGCCTTCCCCAGATGTGTGCCTTTATACAATCCTGTCTTAGAAATCTACAGACAATTCCTTGGACTTCGTGGCTTGGTTTGTGCTCTGACATGCAATGTCAACTGTGGTACCTTATATAGAAGTGTGTGCCTTTCCAAATCATGTCCAGTCAACTGAATCTGTTACAGGTGGACTCCAATCAAGTTCTAGAAACATCTCAAGGATCATCAGTGGAAACAGGATGTGCCTGAGCTCCATTTAGAGTTGCATGGTAAAGGCTGGGAATACTTATGTACATGTGATTAAAAAATGTAATTTCAAACAAACTTTGTTCACTTTGTTATTATGGGGTATTGTGTGTTGAATTTTTAGGAAAAAATTATTTTAATCCATTTTGGAATAAGGCTGTAACATAACAAAATGTGTAAAAAGTGAAGCGCTGTGAATACTTTTCGGATGCACTGTATGTATTCAATTACGCTTAAGGTCAAAACATATCAGCACAGAAGAATGCTTATGTTCCTGTAATTTCATACCAATTACACAGATGATTGTACCTTGAAACAAATCAGTAGAAACAATCAGCCATAACAGCCCACCGACAAAACAATACAGTTCACACACACACAAACGATGTGTGCCTTGCAGGTGCTGCAGCATTTCAACGTGAGCCTGTCAGAGGAAGAGTTCTTCCACGTCAGCTCATACCTTGACGCTAGCGCCGTGGGGAACATCTGCTACGACGACTTCCTGAGGGTTTTCCTGCACTAACTAAGCAGTACCCACCCGTCCCTCATGTGTAGACACAGCGGTGTGAAAGCCAACTCAAAAGTGACAGAGATGGGGACTTGGATAATGCCGTTTTTTTTTGGCTTTGGCTTTCAAAGTGAGGGCCACGAACGGAATGAATTGTAGGGATGATGAGTGGAAAATCTAATTAAAATATTTTGTGTAATATTATTTAATATAATTTATAATCATATATAAGATAAAATATATTTAAATCCTATTTACAATGTCCATCTTTCTAATTTCCAACCAGGTGAAACATAATTCATTACATAATTACATTACATTACATTGTTGACCACCTGGTAATGACCTCGTAATGGCCTAACAATGCTTAAAAAAATTGAAAAGAAAATGGTAATACTGAATCTAATGGAATTATTAAATATTTGAAATACAAACAAAATTATTATATTTGCTGTATTGTCAATGGGTTTTTAAAGTTATGTCTTTATATTTGCCAATATTCAATGTAAGATATCCTTGAGTGTCATGAAAGGCGCCTTTATTATAAAGGCATTATTATTATTATTATTATTAAAGATATCTTGCAAGGCCTCGGCCAGAAGATAATGCTATTTTAGGGCCTTGGCATGGAAAGGTCTTGGAACCCCTGTGTAAATGTACATCATGTAAATTTTAGTGAAATTAATGTATTAAAGTTCACTACAGTGTATATACATATACATGAGGCGGAATCGTGCATGGATGTAAGGGATATTACAGCAATAGTTTACACTATCCTGTTCCGTACTGCGATTTGACACCACGTTCTGTTCTGAAGGCAATGAAACAAAGTGCCTTTTTAATGACACAGGCAGGCTGACCGTATGAGTCGTATACTTGGCGTGTGGAAGTGAGATGGATGACAGCAAAACGGAGGAGACGTCCATCATTTATTCAGCAGAGACACGCTGCAACTTACTGCAGCGAGAAAATGCTTATGGAGAGGAGGGAGGGAGAGAAATACAGAGGAAGGACAGAGGAAAGGAATTTGTGGATCATCATTATCAGAGGAACATTAAATAACTAGCAAACTAGGAAGTACACACTGTGTGTGTGTGTGTGGGGGGGGGTTAGCTGAAAGAATCAAGTATCAAGAGTATATGAAAGCTTGTATTAACGCAGAAGTAAAAAGCCGACCGTGAATAAATTACCCCAGTCTCCCCGGGGATTACTAATGTAATTATTTGAACGAGGGTTCTCATTAGAATGTGCAGAGGTGTGGAAGACCTGCAGAACAAAATGGGTGGAGAGAGCTAAAAGTTGTGTCCCTGGAAATTATCTGTGCTTTGGGCTCTACAATTGATATGAGATCCATATTCCTTTGATAGGAACTAAAGTGAATTCCTTCCATTTTTTTTCATAATGTAGAATAAGAACAAGAAGGAATACTAAGACAGAAATGAGAAATCGCGATACATTAGTCACAGATAAGGTTTTTATTCAATTGGTGTATAATCTTGCCAGCAGAAGTTGTAGGGGTTTAAGAAGAAGGAAGAATACTTTTTACATTTTACAGAGTTGTTTCCAAGAGAAACATCTTTAAGTTTCTCCACAAGATATTTCTTACATTTATTAGTAAAAACAGAAAAACTAAAAGAAAACAATGGATTGATACAATACCAAATGCGGACATATTCAGAAATGCTACATATCCATTTAGGAAAAACAAACAAAATAAAAAACCTTACTTTCTGAATTAAATGAATTATAACTCATTATTCTCTAAGACCCAGTCTGTAAAAGTGTTTTTTCTATCAAACAAGGATTTAAGTTACACATTATACTGTACCTTTGAAGTGTCATAATACGTTTTTAAGATTTTGCCATCAATCATTTTGTTGAAAGTCATACTTTTTTCACTTTGTAGCAACCCCCTTCATTAGCAGATTGTCTGAGTAGCAGAAGTTGTTCAACTCTTCAAGCATGCCTTAAAAACAAATTATGAAATACTACTGCTTTTTAAAGAAACTTCAAGAAATACAGCAAGGCAGGAGAAATTGAAAAATGGATAATTAAGACATGACAGATTTTTATGAATCCTGTTTGACATTAGCCTGCCATTTTCTATATTTGTGTTTTAATAAATTGTTTGTCCTATCCATGGAACCTTTTTCCCCAGTAAAAACCCAAGTGCATTTTAAACATGAAATCTCTCCATCATTCTCCTCACGGAGGCTTACCCTCAACTCTCACACACAAGCACACATGCACATACTCACACCTCCCACAATTCCCCACAGAATTGGTTTTCTAAGAAAAGAATGTATCTTTGTCCACATAAACTCACAAAGACATGCGAACAGTCACATGTAAATTGTAGTTTGTGTGCATGTAGGGGGAGGGGCAAAACGTGGTGTGGTGTTGTCAAAGAGATAACCGACAGACCCTTGAGAACACCCTTCTTCAGCAAGGCTTCTAATGAAAATCATTGATTTGTCTTGTTTTACTTCTTTTTTTGAAACACATACAACTGCTCCAGGACATAAACAAGTTAATAATCACTACATGGCTCCAAGCAGTGTTTACAGAGGGGCGATACAGAGTACAAGAAGCATTACCATTACTGAGAAGTAGAAATCTTAACAACCACAGATATTTCCAGACACAGATATTTAACAACCTTTTTGAAAAGCATGGCAACACATTGGTAAACGTTGAGAAAACTTCAGTTTTTTTTCTTTACATTGACAAACTATAGAACAGTTACAGAACATTTAAGTTACAGATTTTCTCCAGATGCAAAGGGGTAAAAGGTTTCTTCCCATAATGCATCTCTGCCAGGTATGGCACTAAAGTATCCAAGAAATTACCTTCACTGTTCATTATCAGTGTTGGTTTGTAGCACCTTCACAACCTCTGGAATAGAGGGGATTGGTTACTCTATCTCATTAGACAACTTCTCAGGTTCAAGTTGCAAAGTATCAACACATTGCATATACTCTGAACAGAAAAGAGAGATGTCAGTAAACTTGTGTGGTTGAAATGGGCTTTAATATCTAGCCACTTGTTGGGTGAAAAAATGTTTATCACATTGAAAACCCAGAAAAAGCGACCGGCCTCTTGGTGCCAGAAGTTGACTTGAACCTCTCACAGGTCAGGGGACGTCAACAACAGTGATGACCTAATAACTCAATGTGAAGCATGGCTTTGGATGAGACAAGGAATATCAAGGAGAATGAAAGAGCAGAAAAAGAATGTTTAAGCCCAGAACCTTCTCTGCCCTTTCATGCCTGGTTAAGAGACTTCCTGAAGCCTGTAACGAGAGCCATGGGAGCGATGTCAACATGCTTGACACGACCACTCACACACAACCTCTGGCCTCACTCACACACACACACAGACACACACACACACACACACACACACACTTTGAACTCACATGTGTGCAAAACACACTCCTGTGCTTCAAGTGGGATTTGAAACGGAGAAGGGGATGCTAGGTAAAAAAAGAGGGTTAAAAAAGAGCTGTAAAATGAATGTTCCTCGATGTCCCAGTGGAATATGTTGCCGTGGTCACAGTCCTGGTGTTACACTTCACAACAGATGTGGTGTGGGTACTCCAAGAGGTTTTCATGTCTCTATTGTCCATCCAAGAGCATCAGATTGTCAGTGCAAAAAGACACAAATGTTTAATGTCTGTCCACGTGTAAAAGTGCAATGGTACTTGTTCTTTACAGTAGGTCATTGTTGAGATAATGGAATTATAGTGATTGGAAAATATGGTCCATAAACAGGCTATGTACTGTCAGCGCTGTTTCACAGGCATACGTCTTCCATATTAAAAATAAATGGCCTGGAATATTTACAGGAATCCACCCCATATGCCTCTCCAAATTACTTACCACTCCTGCCACCTTTGTCCTGATTGGCTGCAGGTACCTGGGGGCATGCCTTCCCTAGTCACGTTGTCCTAGGATTGGGCAGGTCAAAGACAATGGGGGAGTTCATTGGCTGAAAGTTTACAGTGCAGGCGGAGGCATTGATGAACGTAGTGGTGCCGTCGGTCATCATCCCATAGCCTAGGAAGGGGCACAACAACAATAATGCACATGCTTGTATTAGCTCAGGTGAATATGTAATTACAATTATTAACATTAGAATTAGAATTTCGTCACCGTTGTGACGAAAAGAGAGCTGAGCCGGAAGGCAATTTTCGTTCCTACCCTCACCTATGGTCATGAAGGTCATGACCGAAAGACCAAGATCACGGGTACAAGCGGCCGAAATGGGTTTTCTCAGGAGGGTGGCTGGCTTCTCCCTTAGAGATAGGGTGAGA
>JAODUK010051646.1:0-18998 GCA_027564635.1 Typhlichthys eigenmanni
CAGGGAGTGCACTGTTAATGGACTACACCATTTTTCTGTGAGATCTGGTGCTACTCACTTGTCCTCACAGTCTGCAGTCCCTTCCTTGACATCATAAGATGCCTTTCGATTCGCCTCTTCCCTGTCTTCATTCCTAATGATGAGACTGACATGTAAGCATAAAATACACATAACCACACCTAGAGATCCTAACATGCATGAGACTGACATGTAAGCACAACATACACATAACCAAACCTAAAGATCATAACATGCAATCACATAATCACCTTGCGCTTCTGTTATGGTGAATTCAACGTCATGCCCGCTCGCACGACTTGCTATTGACGTTTGCACATAATGTGTAGACCAATTGGCAGCTACAAAGCTAATTAACGTCTGTGCAAATACCCTAACAAGTGATGCCTTGGCGTGTTAAAACTAGCAGCAAGCATGCAGCAAGTCACACATGAACTGATGGGAAGCGAAGACACTATCTGGGACTGAGCTAGCGCTGTCCTGTAGCAACGCGGGCTATGCTACGTGGAGAGCCGTGACGTGCACACGTTTGGCATGGCCTACCAGGAGCAGCTACAGCAGCAACACCAGCAGAAGCAACATGCATTGGAGACCCGTGGATTGGCCTGGCCCGGACGGCCCTCCTCAGCCGGGGCCGTGCCCCCCGACGCAGACTCCTGCTGCATCGACATCTGCCTTTTACGCATCTCCATCCGCTCTGATCCCATGGGCTGTGGGCCAAGCAGAGAGACACTATGAAAGGACACACTGTCCCTCTATAAGGGCCGGTGTTTGCCCAGAACCAAGCTGTGCAAATTGAGTGGGACTTATCAGAAGGAGATAACTGTAAAGGGTTACTAATATGCAAAATGTATAGAAAATATACAGCAAGAGTGACAAGCAGTTTTACATACTCAAGATTAGATGGTTCCATTATGTTCACCAACAGAGAGAGAAGGACAATGAGAGGTGGTGAGAGAAAGTGATTACCTCTAGTTATTAGTGTAGTTTACTTTGTCAGTCTCCTATTGGCATCAATGCTGGCCCGAGCATGAGCTGGCATGCCCAGAGGTCATACTGCAATGGAATGCTGCATGCTCTGTCAATGGAAGTGTGGAAGTCATTTGCTATAATGGAAAATGCCCTGCCGCTAAATATGTGTATGTGAGCATCATGCAAACATTTAGAATTGTAAAGAATGACAGAATAGTCTTTCGTCTTAGACTCTGCATTTAAGATTGTATGGATATATTATGATGAGAGACATAATCTGAATGTGGAAAAAAGAGGCATCAACTCTTCACAAGTGAATGTGCGACAAGTCTTCAGTACTAAGGAGGCTGTTGTGAACCTCTTATGGGTGCAATAACGTTATTGTTTTTAATAAAAATGTAAAGCTTCTGTTGGCAAAATTGTATTATTGACATTTCATTTTTTGTGTATGTCCAGTAATATTATTATAAGAGATACATTGTACGTAATGCACTCATATGTTAGCTGTGACTATACAGAAGATACAGTATAGGCCCACACATTCTCCTTTTCCAAAATCAGCATTTCTACCGAGGTTGGTTGTTAGGCCTATATTAGCCCATCGATATCTATACAATTACCCCTACAGACAGGCTCTGCACACAGAATTTCTAGTCTGATATTCGAAATTTAACATAGTGAATACCAGCCATACCCTCACCAGTCGTGTCATGTCATTTAGATAACAAATAGTTCGCTTTCGACCCTCAGTATCAGTGGGCTGCTACCTGAAAGCGATCCCTGGAAAATGTCAGAAGATTTGGTAGGAGGGGACCCGAAGGCGCAGCTTGCAAACCAACCGCAGCATCGATCTATCACAGCCTTTAAGTATACGATACTGTTCGTCTATTCCAAAAATCGATTGGTATGCGGGTTCAGTAACACTCCGAGGTGGATTCGGGGAGCCGGATTTGTGCGTCAGGCCATGGCATATTTTACGCGTTAATATCTGATACTTCAAAGCGTAGGCTACACAATTGCATTACGTTACGGCTTGACAGCTTTAAACGGCGAAATAGTGTTGGGGTGGCAATGTCCACTGAGAGGATGATTGTATTAATACTTAGGCTACAATAAAACCAACGTGTATGAGTAAATCTGCAACGAGAAACCATTACTATAGCAGCTTGTATCACATCAACGTAAAGTGCCACCATGAAGAACCACACAGCTTCATCACCCTGGACAACCACCGAAAAGAAAGCCTAGATCTGTTAAAAGCTCACTGTACAGTAGGCTAACTGTGACTTTAGAATTACAAAAGCCAGGAACAGCCTCATATTCCCGGCTCACGAATTGTCCGTATAAACACACCAGTTTCCTGCTAATACTTACAATTTCACCATGTATGCCCAGGGAGAAGAGGTAATTATTTGCCTTGATTACATCCGTTGGCACATAAGGCTTTTTTTCCCCAACCGGCTGCTTCATGTCACTACGCATGCGTCTTTTCTCCAAGTGGTAGTAGCTCGTGAAAAAAAAAAACGATGTATATATATATATTAATTGTCCAGTTTTTATGGTTAGTATAGCTCATCTTACTCTCCCTAATAACCTACTAATAATGTCTACTATATGTTGTCCAAGATCACTGGCAGTACTGTTAATATAAGAAGTTTAAAATACAATGTAAAAGGTGTAGGCTATGTACAATTAACAGTAGCTGCCCTATACAGAATTGAACCGGATTGAAAAGTGTCTCTAAACATTTGAAGACTGAATAAAATAAGGGCGCTATCTATGGTCCTGAAACAGAACCGCTGATAGCGAGTAGACTATGGGATACAGGATAAGTACTACTACTTGCAGTAACAGAAATACGTATTCAGAGCGTGCAATTGCTCTCATATGTTAATTATCTATCAATGCTGTCCGTGTTTCTGCAATATAAACCATGTGTTTGTTGTTTTAAAACCAAAATGCCAAATAATAGAAATAACCTTAAATAATACACAATTTAATAGTATATACTTATTTGTGCAATTATGCCTTTGCCTTGATGGAACATGGTTGTTTCTCCATGTAGACACCAGATGGCAGTCTGTACTCAACAGATGTCTTATCTAATCACAATAGTAAAAAAAATCTTAATTCACGCATAACGATAAATCAGATAAATACTTTCTTTCTGAAAGTGTTGTAACGTAGAACGCCTTGTTGTTAGACATTGTAACTTAAAATAATTTTCTGACAATCTGATGATCGTGGTCTGCAATAATAGCTGCAAATCGTTTTTAATAGAACCATGCAGAACACAACTGAACATTGTTCACACGTGGTATATAATAATGCATTTTTCTGCCTATTGTGTTTATCAGTTGCTGAGGGACTTTACTAAATAGGGCTTGCCATAAACTTGCACTAAGTACATTACATTCCCCATAAGACTATGTGACATTCTCAATATTACACCATTTAACACCTTCCTCTGCTTTAAATTATGCAACATAGTCCTACAAATAGCACTGTCAGATTTCCACCACAGCCAATAAAAATGATGGCTAATGAAAATACTCTCTGATATCAGTGTGACTGGCATACTATTTTGTCTACACACAAGGTCCCAGGTGACAGAAGGAAGGCATTGCTGACTGACAAGGCTGATGAAGTGTCTTCCTTGCAGCAACCTCTTCAATTGATCTCTGAGATTCACAGAACTGTCGTTGAGATTGATGAAGTTCGGTTTCAATACAGCTGAGCTCCATACTGACATTGGCCACCATTACATCTCACATTGTTAGATCATACCTGACAATTGTTCAGTGTAAGTGTATTTGAATGGAATTTACCTTATCGATGTTAGCCATGTCAAGATTTGAACATAGCATACACTTTCTTTTAGCATTGGTTAGTATTTGATTTATATTCCTATCTTGAAATTGTATTCATACATGTCACGATAGGTGTCAATCAAGTCCACTTAGTTTATTGTCAAAATCATTGTCAGTGTGCGATCAATGTCCTTCTAACCTCCAACTTCTGCTTATGACTTATGCTACATTACAAGCAACACAACAGGTGTTCTGTAACAAAGCAACCACACATAAAGCTAATTTACAGACATACATGCTCTGGTATTATTAACAAAATGTACTTCTCCTGTACTATCAAATACTGACAACTCATCTCAATTTACTATCACATAGTTCAATAATTTGTGATTTTGGACCTTAAAATATGTCTATAGCATATTCCTCCAAACTGTATCTACCGTACAAGTATTAAAACTCTATGGCATAGAGTGGATATCATTGTATGGATTTAATCCAGGATATATTGTCTAACACCCAGGCCATTTTACTTGACTTTACTCTATTAAGCATAATACATTCTGATACTTTAGTATCATAATCTAATATACATTTAAATCAAATGTATATACATAGTTAGTCTAATGCAGAGCATCTAGGCACATGTGTATGTAATAAGGATCTGCTCTGATTCATACCTCGAGAAATTTGATGCTTTATCCATGTGCCTATGGAGAGACTCATCACTAATTACAATTATATAACGTCTGTGAATAGTGACATACTTATCCTTACTGCTAAGCCGTCAGAAATATTATTTTATCCATGTAAAAATAATGAAACTGGTGCACATCACCAACACACTGTATGTTATCTCATTTACTTTATATTTGGCAGCCCAAATATTTATCAAAATGATCCAGCAAGACATAAACCATGACATTTACATGCCATCCTCTGATATACGTTTTAGAACCTTGTCCCTGTTTATACAGCACATGCTATTTTGAGACACACCATCCCAGTCATGCTGTTTAATCTGTTCAAGCCCCATACAAACAGGAAGTACCTAAGTAGACATATTGGCACTCAAGAAGCAAAAGTGGACCCTGACAAGTGTGATCTAGGCCTATAGGTGCACTGATAACCATATACAGTTTAGCACTGTAACTATGCCACATGAACCGTACACGATCAATTACATTATAGAGGATAGAACGTAGGATATTCTGCCATTCCAAACAAAAATGTGATTAACTTTACAAAGTAAATTACAGTAACAAAGGCCCAATAAAATGCAATATCAGTGGGTATACTCATTACAAATATTCCTTAGATACTGTATTATAATATTATGTTGTAGTTATAGTATCAATTTGACACACCTAAAATAGTTTCTTGTTTATAATCCACCAAGCACATACCTATACAGACCAGTGATAGCTCAACATAGTATTAACTTATTAGTCCAGTATGTGTCAAAATAGAATAGACTACAGTGGTTCGACAACTGTCAAGTGACAGCATGTCATTACCTCAAGGCACACCATCTCCTGCTCCTCAATTCCGTAGTCTCTGGAGCTGCCAGAAGCCTGGTACCCTGTCCCGTGCCTGCATGCTTGGGCCAGACCACCTATCCCCTGCCACATCAGGGCCCTAATGCGTCCGATCCCCCGCAGTGCGGACACAGGCCTGATCCCACATTGTCTCGCCACCTTAAAGCATGACATGCTCCATCTATTGTATACGGTGGTCACCCCACCAACCTACACCTCTGTCACTTTGTCATTATGTCAGTACTGTTGTACATTGTGTTGGGACAGCCAACAAGAAAGCGCCAGTCAGTCAGTGTTTACAGTGGACGGGGCAGAAGGGGATTACAAGTGTGTTCCCACTGAAAGCAATCCCGGTTCCTCCTCCTGCATCTCACCATTTTATAGGGCAGATTAAGATGGAGGTCTTAATACCTGGGCAAGATAGACAGTGAGGAAGTCTCATAAGCGCATTCATTTATATGATTAGAGACTGTATGACCCTATACTGCACATGTTAGACTAAAACACACGGACATTAACTTTTGAGATGAAATGAAGGTAGCAAAAACATATATGAATATAGACATACATGTAAATGTATAGGCCATATAGTGACAAAGTGACTGCAATTTGGAAATATGCTTGAGAAGAGAGACAAATGTCTTAATTTGTTTTATTAAATAATGTGTTACTGAACTGTGTGGCTCACTGAATGTAACAAGGACGAAGAATGATCAAAGTTTTTCACTGAGAAATGAATCTCATCCTTTTGTGATCCTCTAGTAGAAACAATCCACTGATAAATAAAATGGCATGACGTGCCATGAAGCTCAATTTCAAGTATAGCTGAAGTTTAATATAGTATGTCCCCCATATATATCCCCTCCCCTCAACCTCTATGCTTAGTGTCAGGTTAAGTTAACACTAACTATAGCTATTTCTATAAACTACAAGATAAGGAGATACTCCATTACAAATCCTGACCGATCATATATTGGGCCTATATTTATATTTAGCTGTGCATAAAATATCATGTTATTGGACTGGCTTGGCGTGGCTTAACTTCTTATTCTTGAACTAAAAATGTGTTGCATAATAGACTACAGTCAGTATGAGAGTGTACCGCACATAAAACAGATATGTTATTGGCTATTTCCATAATGTTGCATTTTTTTCTAGTTTAAATTTGACTAACAGTTGCAGTCAAAATGTAATCCACTGTGTGTGATTTATAATACAATCTTATATAAAAAATACATTTGGAGATATCATGTGATTTTGTCACATGATAGAGCGTGACGTCACGTGTTTTAGTTTGTCAGCTGAGCTGTTCTCTGGGTATGTAGTGCAACGGTTTCCTTTCATTTTAGGAATATATTTAATGACATTGTTGCATATATAGCATATTGTCAACACGTGTGTCTCAAACTGGGCTTCTATGTAGTGTATATTTCCGATGTTATTATAATACGGCAAAACTAGCTTGTTAGCATGTTGCTAGCAATCTCGATTTATTTCCAACGCCAAGGTTATCCCTTCTACTGTATTGTTGGATATTTCTATCTTACACTCGTAAATATCCACGTTATTTACATTGGTCTAAAATTGCTATGTCATATCTACAGTTGACATACATACATAGTTAATTGTAGTTTTATGTTTGTTGCTTGTTCGTAGTACTGTAGGTTAATGCAATAGCCTACTCTACCACCATCATGTCGTGACATTGGGTCTCTGTTAGCTTTAGCCTACCTGCTGCTTTTTATTTACCTTTTAGTTATTTTCACCTGGATTGTAATTGAAACATTTTACTAATCTTGTAAAGATTACGGTAAAGCAACATCTTAATTATTACCATATTCACCATCCAGAAAGCCATACACTACCGGTAACATGTTAACATTGTCATGTTGCGTTTCCGTTCAAGGTTGTAGTTTCCAGATTGTTCCATACATATTACAAGATGGACATACGCGGGGCAGTGGATGCTGCGGTCCCCACCAACATCATTGCTGCCAAAGCAGCAGAGGTTAGGGCCAACCAGGTGAACTGGCAATCCTACCTCCAGTAAGTAAAAGTTATTATTACAGCAGTAAATATAATGTCATGACGAAAGCACCATGCTGCACAGTGATCATATAACAATAGTAATAATACAATGGTAAGACCATCCTGGGTTTGCAAACTCTTTGATTAGAAGGTGGTCATGTTGTCTATTGCATATTGTACATTTTTGCATGTTTGGTGTCATGATTACTTGAAGTTGGTCCAATCCCCTGCCAGGCCTGATGACTTTGGTTGAAATATATTGACACCACTCCCACTATCTGGACTGGTTGCGTATTTAGGAAGGAGACTACTGGTCTTGTAGTCTACTTATATAGCTATATTTGCTCTTTACTTTCATTCATAGCATTTGCAGAGAGTAGCATCTAGCCTATGTTGTGGACATAGTTCAATTACAGTTTTGAGTCAGTGTCATGAGTGATTATTCCTCTTTCTGTATGTTTATAGTTCCAATGCACTGTGTATAAAAGTTTGACTCGTCTCAAAACTACTGTATTGCTGTCAAATATTTCTGTTTACAGGCAGCAAGTTTGTCCTTTGTAAGTTGTTATACCATTCACTGTTCTCTTTGCTTTAGGAGATCTAAGGATATATTTGTGGTGATTGCCACTTTTGTTAAAGCTGCCCTTGTAAATAGTATTTCGCAAACTTATGCGGTTTAAAGCAATAGCCTATACTGAATCTTGTTACACTTTCAACTGTGTGCTATAGGTTCCATACCTCAATTTGAGAATACATGCCACAAGTAGTATGTTGGTAAGCTTTGTTGACCTGAACATGACATGTTTTTTTTTACAAACAATGGAAGTCAGTCTCTCAAGTGAAAAATTAACAATTTGCATGTGGATATTGAGATGTAATGTGTATAGAAGACAGTTGAACATAAGTTTGATATTGCTTTGTCCTACAGTGTACAGCATGTGTTTTTCACTGGTTGAACACTCTGAACATACATGGTGATATACATTGGTGACTATAAACCCCTCTCCTAAATGTTTTGTTTTTCTTTTTTAAAGGGGACAGATGATTTCTTCAGAGGATTGTGAGTTTATCAAGAAATTTGAGGTTGCCCGCTCTGACGAAAAGCAGGCCATTCTTTCTAACGAAGGACATCAGGTTCAAGTCATTTAATTGTTATTCCCTTTTCCAGAAACGGTTTTTTTCTCATCCCTGTTTTTTAGACAAGTCCAGTGTAATACAATTGGATTGTATTGATTCTCGCAGTTACATAAGCATCCAGAAAGGACATTTTTTTATAGATAGTTTCATAATCTCTGACTCAAATTATTACACTTGTATTGGAGTATAGGTTGATTCAATACATTTATATTTTATTTATATTATATACTAATGCAACTTTTATACTTTTTTAATTGCCATGTTTCAAAAAGCTCCATACGTATGTGCATAGATTCATAATCCTTTCTAAACCAAATCTGTCCTCATTTGGTTAATTAATTAATAAATAGACTTAGTGGTAGTTTTCTAAATATGTCCTGTTCTGTCATCAATACTACCTGGAGAATAATCACTTTTTAAAGAAAAATGTCTTTATTTACTCAGTGTGCGAAAACCTTTCTGAACCTGATGGCTCACATCTCCAAGGAGCAGACAGTCCAGTACATCTTGACTCTGATCGATGACACTCTACAGGTACACAGGCACATTCACAGCTGACCTCCACCAAAAGGAGACGTAAACATCCATATAGGCGTCTTAAGAATTGAATTGAATGGGGTCCCACTCATAAAGCATGTTATTCCCTGTGATGACATTAGCCTTAGTCCTTGGGTATGCTGTATGTCTAGATGCATATCTGATGTGTACTGTATGTTGTTTAAATGAAGGACTTGCATTCCTTACTGGACAGAGTAGCAAAGCTCGGTAAGTCTCATGAACAGTATAGTTTATGGTTAATGTTGATTTTAAATATAATAATGCATAATAAAAGGTAGATACATTGATTGGTCACGTGTAAAGATCAAGATTCTATTATATTGATTTTCTTTTTGTCTAGACTGCCTGTGTAGCATCTGAATTAACCTGAATCGCTGACTATCTAACTCCCAGTCCACTAACAGCTGTTGATGCCCAGCAGCGTTTAATTATACTGCAAGTGTCTCTTTAGGAGAACCATCAGAGGGTGAACATCTTCTTTGACTATGCCAAGAAGACTAAGAACACTGCCTGGTCCTATTTCCTTCCCATGCTGAATCGTCAAGATCTTTTCACTGTCCATATGGTGAGTTGACATTTACTTTGTGTATTTGTCAAGTATAATGCAGCAAGTCTTGCCTTTTTAATTGTGATAAATGAAACACCAGCTTTTGGTAGCTCTTGTAAAAGAGCTTAATTTGTAAATTAGGAATTGACAGATAAATCTTTGCTGGACAAAACAAAAACATCGCTGCCTTCACTGCCATAAGGTTCTTCCTCAGAAGCAAGATGTTCATGTTCATGTACAAAGCCAGGGCTGTGTAGGAACACTGTTCACAATGTAACACAACTCTCTATCTCTCCAGACTATATTATGCAATCGGGGACCTGGGTAGGAAGACAAGAGTGATGGTTGTACATTGAGAACAAAACCAGACCTGGGATAGAGTAACAAAATCAATAATTAGAGTCAATAATTCTCCCACATACCCCCCCTCCCCTCCTTTTTTTTAATCATAAAATCAACATGCAGATTACTCAAGGTCTAATAGGCAATGGGATGAATGAATACAGAGAGTTACAGAGAAAACTGTCAGGGCATTTGGCTCAATGATTAGCATGGTAAATACAGTATAACAATGCACATCAAAAGAATATGTTTTGCTTAACTGTGTAAGTCCAAATAAAGATAACAAACATGATGTGATGATGATCATGTAAAAATAATAAATTGGGAACAATCTATGAACCAGTTTTAGAGTGAAAGTAACCTGGCAGCTTTCTGACAAGGCTCATTAGATGGAGTAGGGGTTGTCAGCATTACATCAGGGAAGTGAGAAGGCAATGTCAAGCAGAGAAGGCACATAGTATTTCATCAGGATAACTACAGTAGAATGGCTGAACCCAAAAGGCAGCCAGCGCTTCTTTCTTCAATGGCCAGGTAATGTTATAAGCCGCTCAGTGATCGGGGAACCTACGGCTTCTTCTTGGCCACTGCTCCAGCACTATGTTGTAACTTGGTACCATTGGCTAGGCACCTCTGGTGATCTACAAGGTATTGTGCCTGCCCTTCAACCTTCACCACAGTCCTGGTTGTCAGCATGACCAGGAAAGGTTCTTTCCATTTGGGAGACAGACATACTTTGATATAACAAAATGTCCCGTGTTAAACGTGTATGTTCATCGCTAGGGCCTGGTCCTCGACAAAGACATTCAGTTAACACATGCTTACACCTCTGGTGTACTCCATGGTCTCATTAGAAACGTTTTTATACACAATCTCTCAGTTATTAAAAGTTCCCCGGTGAAAAATAAACATTGTGACGTACTGTTGTTACTGTGACATAAAGTGCAATATGCATCGAAAGAGGATTTTGGCCATGCCACCCACCCACCTATAACATGATATAAGTAACTCATCTAGCAATATAAATCTGCCTTGTCTTCTGTAGTTGCCATAGCTATTCTCTACCGCAAACCCACTTGTCAAACAGGTTCTTATTATAGACTAGAGCATCAGTCATTCTTTACCTATAATCTATAATGTTCTGTCTATAGTAAAGGTGGTATGCTAGTCTGCACATTTAAATGTGGGATAAGCACCTGTAGGGACGTTATCTTTTACTTACCCGTGAACAGCTCTGCAGAATGGAGATGGCAGGGGGTCACACAATGAACTCACTCCGTGCCTCCTGTTATGTTATGATTGACTGATGACTGATTTTCTTTATTTCTAATTTTTAATTCAGCAGAGAGGATTCACTATTTTAGGCCCTCCATCGTTTTTGTTCTTTATGCCGTTTGCTGTCCTGCATGTACTGTAAGCTCTTGCCAAATGCTGAGATGTGTTATGAAAGGGATTCATGATAGCTGTTGAAGGACATGGATGTTCCTCCTCTAGACTCTTTCTTTTCCTTTACAAAACATTACTACACATGCACATCATCTTTAAATAATACATTGTATTTATGATCCTGAGGTTCAGTATTATAGACACAATCGCTGTGTTTTACTCACTACACTTGTAGGCTAATATGCTTCACTGTGTTTTTATTAAAGAGACATGTACATCTATTTAGGTGTTGAGAGATGCCATACATGGAGTTCAGTAAAGCCTCACCCACCATTGTTCTGACGATCCCATTGGTCATGATGGTTATTTACTGTTCTGTGCTCCAGGCTGCAAGGATCATCGCTAAACTAGCTGCGTGGGGGCGTGACCTGATGGAGGGAAGTGACCTCAACTACTACTTTAACTGGATCAAGACCCAGCTGAGCTCTCAGGTAAAATGATAAGCAATACCTTCACACGTTTACAGTACAGTTCCCAGAAACTGGTATTTTGATGTTTTGTGTTTGTGGCACATTTTTTAAACTACTCATACATACGCATTGGCAACTGTGGAATTGTTATATTTGTAATGTTGAAATGATACGTCTTAAAAATAGACGTGCTGATGAAGTAGAATGAAATGATCGACAGAACTGTTTCTACAATGTCAGCGATACGGTTTTAATGCTTATTGGTATGTTACTGATGTCTGTGAAAATGTTTAGCTACCTAATTCTTTTATCGTTTAATGTTCTTTTATATTTTATCTGTACAAATATTCCCTAATTTCCTCCACCACCCTACCAACCTTTTGTATAGAAGTTACATTCTTTTTCTGTATGTTGTTTGTATCACTCATTACAAATCCAATGTATCTTCATAATGATTAAGCTAATCCTGGAGTAATGAATGCAGCTGCCATCTGAACATGTTTTAGAGCAGGAGAGAAAGCTGAGCAGTACATTATTAATTTTGAACTAAATTGCCTGGAGGACAATCTTTTTCTTTCCTGTATTTGTTGTACTTTGCTTATCAATAGGCTGGTCTGTTTCCTGCATTTTGTAGTATTCTGATTGTGACGGTGCGTTACAGAGGGAAAACACATGATTACATTTGACTTTATTCAATTAATAGGTCCTGCTATTTTACATTTTTATTATGGTATTTTCATTCACAATGGTTGTAAAATGTTCACTGTCCTCATCTGAGGATATCAGTTTGTGTTCATTGGCTGCTGAATAGAAATGACCCTGTGTGGACTCACCTGTAAACGTGCAACCTTCAAATGCACTGAGCTGTTGTGGGTCTGAGCAGACTCCTCAGACCTTGAGATGGGCTATTGAACTGCATTTCTGTATTGCAGGAGTGGGCTGATAAAGGAGAAAATGAATTCTCAAGCATAGACAGTTGACACTACGAAGTGTGTCTTTCACATTTCTATGCTTTGCATTCACAGTCAGCTATGGTGCCATTGTATTTTCATCTGTGCGTTCTTGCTTTCTCTGTGTTGGACGATTTGCTCAGAAACAGGATTGCTCACAAATTGCAAGCAAGCCCTAGGAATATGGCTCCATATACCTGTATTGCCTCCTGCATTATAACCAATCACATTGCACTGATGGCACACGGTGTGCTTTCCACTGTGCTGCTTGATCTAAGCCCACCGCGTGGGCCGTTTGTCTTGTTTATCTCTCATTAGAACCTACACGGTACAGGTCCAGACACAGGCTCAGGAGCAGGGACTATTTCCCCCAGTGAAGTGAGTATGAATCACGTGCATCTTCAGCTGCCCCCGGCGCTTCCAAAACAGCGGAACAGCAGGGTTTGTGCCACCTGGCTTCTGTCGGCTGTCGCCAGACATTCATATCTTTTTTCCCCCTTCCTTTTCTCTTTCATCCTGTTCTCACGCTCCCTGTTTTCTTGACAATAACTCCAGCTGCTTTGGTTTGGGACCTGCGTTGTAGAACATGTAAAAACATGTGTTTGTACATCCCAATGGGGAATCTGTATTTTGATGGCATGGGTATGGCTGCTGCTGGTTATGCTCAACTGGAAGCAAGTGTGTGCGTGCGTGTTTGGGAATGCATGCCATACTTGCCACATCACCCCTGTTATGCCACAGTGCATGAAGTGAACCACTTTGCTTTTAAACGAAAGGAACAACGGATACATTGCAATATCCTATGCACACGAGCAGCGCTCCTCGATAACGCCACATTAACATGCAGCGGCGGCACTCTGAGAAACGTGCTCAGACATCTGCTAACATGCTAGCTGATAACAAGAGCAAGTGACCAGTGTTCCTCCTGCCTTCTCAACTAGGGGTCTCCCGTCAACCTTTACCACTATTCCTTCTGTATCACTGTCTGCTACTTGCCTGTTCCTACTTCCCTTTAACAAATTAATTTGACGTGTTTTATTTCTCTGCTCTAATATTTACCTGCCTTGCATTTTCTGCTCAGGTGTGAAGGGGATGACTACTTGTGAAGTTCGCTCTTTCTGTGTGTGTGTGTGTGTGTGTGTGTGAATTAGCATGCGTTTATCTGTACTGTAGATTGCAATGTGCGATGCCCCAGGTATACAGTAGGTGATGGTGTTGCAAAGTCTTCAGAATGACTTCTTCGCTCACCTTATCTCTTTGCTTGGAATTACTTCATCTGCGTAATTCAGCAGCGGTTATAGTTGACCTTCACACAAGCTGTTTGCACTCCCTGAATTACACCCCTGCATTCGACGCACATCGGTGTTTGAAGAAATGTGTCTTGCCTGTGTCCTCCACAGAGCTCCCAGTATGTCCAGTGTGTGGCTGGCTGCCTCCAGCTAATGCTGAGAGTCAATGAGTACCGGTTCGCATGGGTGGAGGCTGACGGTGTGAATTGGTGAGCGAGTTTTGTTTTAACATATCTATAAATACAGCGTGTTTCCTTTTTTCAACACTGGCTAATGCTCAAGTGGCCAAAGCAGTTGACCTTTCGAATTAGCCCGCCCACATTACTTACTGTTGCTATGTTTGTCCAACATTTGCTTTTTTTGGTTATTTCTACTCTAAACAACCAAGCTTAAAAGGGAGAAGTAGCATATTACCTGTCAGTTTTACTTGTAGTCAAAGAATGGGAACACCATATGCTTATCCTAGGACAGGTTTGCAAGCAATGCACGACATCCCCCATATAGTGTCATTAACAGTAAAGGGAGATATCGGGAAAACTATAAATAAAGTATTTACTAAAAAGAAAAAGATTGCTGGATAAAACAGCTACATCATCTACAAACAATACTACAGGTAGACTACAGTTACAGTAGGCTAGTCCAAGGCTTTGCGAAAGGTCAATTAGGTCCCCATTAATTTACTCAGTCAGTTTAGATCGCCTGTTATGGTTTTGGTTCTTTATGACATTTGCACCAATATCAAAGAGGATAGAGTGGAGCAATAGTTCCACATTTGATTTTTTTGAGGGGGCTGACTGGCTGGCTTCCGCAGACCACAAAAACCTAGCACTCCATGCAAGTCAATTAGGCGACCTGTGGACTCCATAAAAACATTGGCCATTATTTCTCTCTGGTGGGGTTAATGGATATTCGGAGGAGGTTACATTAATCCCCAAGTACCTACATTCAGCATGAGGCCTAAACAATATTTCTGTTAACATTTGAATTTGTTTCCGGCCATGCATGGTCAATTTAGCGGCCTTATTGCTCCGTACGCTCAATCTCCTCAGAAAAATGTTGTTTGTGTGACATAAGCAGACACACGAACGTATGAGAGCGCAACTTTTCCACGTCTGCTTCCGTAGAGATGAATAGCGCTACTCTTATCTTTGTTAGCAATATAAAGTCTTTGCTCGCTGTGACACACGCCACTGTCTAGCTGATTGTGGTGTTGCCAAGCAACCTTTTAACTTTTTGTGTAAGTACGTACCTATGCAATTTAAACTCCACTCTATCCTTTGTGCACATTATCATAATAGACACCCAATTTTCCTACTTAGGAATAATGTAAGTCTCATGAGACTTTCATTATTCTGGTGGTTCTTAGTATAATCACAATATGAAGTATAAGCCTATCGGGAACATAAGGTGATGTTTTCCCTGTCCATAGTTGAAGAGCGGTAAAATGCTTGAGACATGCTGTTCCGATAGCAGTAATTAAAAAACAAAAATAAATGCCAAGTGTTGTTTCTGTGCAATCCATACAATAATTACAATTATATTTCCTCAGCATCATTAATTCAAGAATCCTTCTTGTAGACGTTTAGTTGAATAATTGAATAATCTGCCCCCCCCCCCCCGCAAGCATCACTGCCGTGCTGAGCAACAAATGTGGCTTCCAGCTGCAGTATCAGATGATCTTCTGCATCTGGCTGCTGGCGTTCAGCCAACAGCTCTGTGAGCAGTTACGCCGCTACAATGTTGTCCCGGCCTTGTCCGACATCCTCCAGGAGTCTGTCAAGGAAAAGGTCACGAGAATCATTCTGGCTGCCTTTCGGGTACGTACGGAAAGGGTGGTGGCTTCATTCATTGGACTTATGTTTCTATGAGTATAGGCATTCTGCTGGGAGAGCATGCTCCCTCAGAGCCTTCCTCTCCTAGTATGCATTCTTCTGTACACTGCCTGCCGGGTTGTAGGGGAAACAACAGAATGGACATTAAGCATAGCCTCATTAGCTCTGCTAACGTGCTGCTGTTATCAGCCGCGCTAGCCTCCTTTAGCAGTTGAAAACACAACAAAACGCAGCACAGTATTTAGACGTGCCACACCTACAAGTCATACTCAAAACACAAAACACACAACACCAAAAACCTACACTGAGGAAATATGTTTATTCATTTTGTGTACGTCATTGGAATAAGATAAGCATGCAGTGATAACTTCAAGACCGACGAGACAGACTGTGAAATAGACCAGTATATGAAAGTTATTTGTGTCAATGCTGTCCTTTCAGCTCCCCGCTATCACCACTCATGGCGTCTACTGAATATTTAATTTAGTCCTAAGAGCTGTGTTGTGGTTATGCTCTGCTGTTTGCATTCATGCTGGGTAATGAATTTCCCTCTCTATTCCACGGACAGAATTAAATTAGGGACCATGGCTCTGTTCATCTACCCCTGCTAAAGTGTTTTCTGCCTAGCCGAACTAGGCAGAAAACGGTGACTGGGCTCAAGCACGGGTCTGCAAGCTTTCTTATCTCACTTTGTTTTTGCAGCTCCTTTTAAATAGAAACTATTCCATAACAACACAGTTGCAAGAGATGTGTGTGTGTGTGTGTGGGGAGGGGGGGGGGGTTAACTCCTTGTCCAGGAATCCTTTTTTAAAAGTCTGCAATCTTAATTTATTCAATAATATTGACAATGGTGCTAATGTTGTTGCTGCAACAAAAAATTTAAAATTATCATGTAATTTTCTAATTTAAAATAACCTTAGAATAAAATGCCTTATTGTTTAAAAATCCTACTCCATTGCTTGTCCTATTTTGTATAATCGGTTATATTTTGTCTTATTGGACACTATAAAAGAGTAAATCTTGTTATTTTTCTTCTGCTGTTAATGAGCGTTGACAATCAACGGCAGATCTAAAAGTAATTTCATTAAAAGTATTTTTGAGATAAAGTGCAATCTCCATGATTAACATAATGATTATGCTGTGTTAATTACAATATCAGAGATCTATGGTTTTATATAAATAATTACACCAGCCTTATCTTTCAAAACAAATCTATGAAGCCTGCATAACATTCTGCTTGGAAAAAGCATTGAAAACAAATCCATTATACCTTTCTTGCCAGCACAGCTGCCACATGCATGCATTTTGAAATGCTGGTTTTGTCATGTCCTGATGTAGGCCAATAGCAATTGCAAATTAATGTATCATTATTGTAACTGGTTTGAGAGACTGGCTAAGGATGGTTGCAAAGCCTAGTTACACAGCAACAAAAGGGTTAATCTTCTGTTGACTGTAAAACCAGACGTGGATGTTTATCCTCTAATGTAAATCTCACAGCATCTCCTTGTCCATGACCTTTCTCTCATAGTATTTGTGTGAAAAAACAAAGTATAGCCTCACTCAGAAGCACAGCTTTCTGTCACTGTGAGACATGCCAACCAACATGCTTGGTTATCCTAATAGTGGAGTGATCCATTTAATTTGTTTGTTTTTTTCCCACACACAGATTAAATTAAATTGAAGAAAATACACTAGGATAAGATATTTGCACAACTTGTAATGGTATTTGCAGTTTACATTCTTATTAAAGTTAAGACTGCTCGCGGACATACTTATTGCATTCGTACATACTAGAGAAATCTGCGTGCTTTCTTCTGATTTTATAGACATAACATTCTGAACCGTTCTTTCACAATAACTTCAGAATGTAATTTTTTATATTCTCAGAACCTGCTGGAGAAGTCCTTGGAGAGGGAGACACACCAGGAGTATGCCTTGGCCATGATTCAGTGCAAGGTGCTAAAGCAGCTGGAGAATTTGGATCAGCAGAAGTATGATGATGAGGACATCACTGATGACATCAAGTTCCTGCTGGAGAAGCTCGGAGAGAGCGTGCAGGACCTCAGGTACTCACTTGAGCCCCTATTGCTATTATTATCCTTTTAACTCTCTTCTATTATCTGGAATATCATTTTAGTGGTAGGGTTGTTTTTTTTATTTGATTTCTTTTTTAATCTGCAACTCACAAGTAATAATGCAGTCAATTGTTACACAATAATACAAGTAAAAGCATACGTAATAGGACATCCGTCAACAGATTAAAACAAAACCTAAAAAACGTACACAGAGCCAAAGGAAAAAATAAAGATGAACCAGAAATAAAGAGGTAAGATGATGTAATATAAAAGCCTGTCTATAACGTGAACATAAGAGGAAAAATTAGGTGGCTGCCTGCTACGAAAATGAGCGTTTTGGCTAAACCTCATATATTCAATTTAGACCCAGCACGCAGACTCAAGGACCATTCGTGCACTCCTGAACATGCATCTTGCAGAGATATTTAAGAGTTAATGGAGCCAGGATTGGTTTTTAAGCAGCTTATTGATTGCTTTTTCAATTGCTCCGTGCTGTTAAATCTATGTTTTATTACACTGTGCAGCTAGGCATTGTCTACCATAGGAAACAGAACAAACGCTATACAGTAGTCATGTTCAGATAGTGTCCATGTGCGCGTGTCATACGCAGAGCGCATGCCATTGACCCTCTCCTGTTTTCTCATTCATCTTGATCATCCAGCTCCTTCGATGAATACAGCTCAGAGCTGAAGTCCGGCCGTCTGGAGTGGAGCCCCGTGCACAAGTCAGAAAAGTTCTGGCGTGAGAATGCTGTTCGCTTGAATGAGAAGAACTATGAGCTCCTCAAGTAAGCCAGAGAGAAAGTGTACAGTAGCTGCACAACTGCTGAACAAGTGCTCATGAGTAGCATAATATTACACACTAATGTCTTAAGCAATTGTACTTTATGCCCTCCATGCATTATTTACCAGCTTTGTAAGTGACTAACCTAAGGCCTCAAGACAGTCCTGGGTCTCCATCCATCCATCCATCCGTTTATCCAGAGTCGGGTCGCGGGGGCAGCAGCTTCAGCAGGGGACCCCAAACCTCCCTTTCCCAAGCCACATTGGAAA
>JAODUK010051657.1:0-18998 GCA_027564635.1 Typhlichthys eigenmanni
TGCATTATTGATGCTTCAGAGAATGCGGGGTTAGCCTACTTTTTGTCATAGGGGACTAAGGGCGTAGAAGCAGCGGGATAGGAAGGTCGACTGACGATGGGTTGTGAAGCTATTTCACATCCAGACCGTCAGTTCAGAGAGCAGTTTGATAAGGCACTCATCAGTCCAAATGGTAAAGCTGTCCATAATATGACAAAATGCTGACCTCAACACCTGCCGGCACAGATTAAAAATGAAAGTGAATGTCCAGTATATTTCCCACGTACATGATTAACTGTGGCAAAAATATTTGTATTGAGGGGAAAGGATGAGAGCAGAATCATTTCATTGCAGAAATGCTTATTGGACATGTTCCAGCACCTTCTATTTGATCTAGCAGCGCAACTAGGCTGAGGTAAGCAGCGTCATACATTGGCTATTAAATATAATTTAACTATTTGAGTGTGTTTGAACATGTATTTAAGTAACTCATATGTAACTCATTTACACTAAAGAGTGTAATGAAAGCTACTGTAAGTAAATGCATGTATATTGTCATTTTTAGATAATTATTTAGTTAGAAGAGGCTAATTAATTCTGTGATATGATAATGTAAACATATGTTAATCAAATGTTAGTAGCACAAACGAAAAAAAACAAAAAAATACATATATATATATTTTTTTATTTATATATATATAACTTCAACTATAACCTACATGTAGTTGTTTCCATACATTGGGAACGGCCGTTTCTGCTTTCTGTCTATAGATGGCAGTATTCTAACAGAATTCATTGAAATACGTTCATTCATCTGTGCATTCCACATAAAAATAATTGCTGGATAAAAGACTACTCGTGAATCTGTTGTAAAATTATAAGAATGATTTATTAGGCTATATTTTTTATTTCCAGTTAATAAAAAATGTGTCATTAATTAAAATAATGACAATGTATACAATTGTTTGGTAGGCTGGTGGAATTAGCCTATATAATGAAGGATGATAAAGTTTTACAACTGAACAACAGTAGCCTAATATATTTAAAATTATAACAAAACCTTAAAACTAATTTCCGAATTGACATTGAGTTCAGTGTGGATGGTGTGTTATAAAGGACATGCTGCATTGCAGATGGTTGCATATTCTCTAATGCCTCTGCGTGTTATGTCTGTTGGTAAAACGTAGCCATAACGTTCAATCCTAATTACATGTTTAATGCAGCATTGTCTCAGTCGTTTACTGGCTCTTTTGGGCTGAAACGGTTAACACCATAATCATCCTGTGCTGTCAGACAGCGGAGGGGGCTGGGTTTACACGAGCGGTGTGCATGTAGTACGTCCACAGTACTGTACAGTGATAGAGCCGGTTTAGCGCCACAAATCTGTCAGTCTTGCAGCCCTGTGAGAAAGCCGGGGTGCGTTTTGAACCAACGCTTTTCATTACAACATCGGACGACGGAAAACCTGGCCGTGGCTTGTATAGTAACCTAGAGGACATTGCGTTGCGAACTGAAGGAATGTGCCACTCGTTGGGCTGGTCTTTTAAATGAACATTTGGGGAGAGAGGGTGAGTTGGGAAGTTACGCGCGGATTTTGCTGAAATTGCAGCATTTATCGTTTATTATTGTGGCAATGAAGCGTAACAGCAGGACGACACCGCTCAGAGAGGGTTTGACTGCATGAATGAGACGCCGCTGGTCTGAATTCTGAAGGATTTTGGAAGGGCTAGTATAGGCTATAATTTATTAAAGCACCTTTAAGGAACGTCGTGACAGACTTTGTCGAGATAGCCAACTCTAAAGGGTTTTCCTCCCGTGGATGTGTCTCGGTGCATCAATTTAACACAAGAAACAACCTCGCCGAAGGGAATAGAAGAAATCTAATTGAAATGAAGAGGTGAGTGATGATATTTGTGTATTACAATGCTATTTACAGCAGGCGATATTCGCGTGTTAAGGTCAATTGTGCACGACTGCTCCACAGCTGTAGCCTAATCTGTAGCGGAAAACTATTCCGTTAGGGGATCATTCATTTGAGCCATCCACTGCGGAGGGACAGGTGATGGAGGGACATTCTTCTTTACACTGCAGGCTGACAGGCTAGCAGCCGTTTTTTTTTTTGCTTTTTAATGTGAGTAACACACTGTATTATATGCATCGTAGGTTTAATGCAAACTGTCATTTTCAACAACGTTAACGCTGTTTTTATGCGGAGCATATAGATACAATTGAAAATATGCTTCCAATTGCAGCTTTTCACTCAGATGTCGATTTGGTGGCTTTCGTGAATATGATTTATTAACAGTATGCCTAATGATTGTTTAAATTGTGCTACAATAGGTTCCATTTCCCAATTAGATGTTCCTCCTATTATGTGTGCCGGCTGTGTACAATCGTGTATTGCAGCGTTATACAGTATTTTATACAGTAGGCTATAGCCTACAGGCTATATGCAGTCTCGACTCTACACCAAATATTTGAAATCTGCACAAACATTGAATGCAGTTAAAAATGCTGACATTGACTTTGCAGGATTATATGAATTATTTCCTTTCCCACCTGGATTTGTATTTATTACATAGGATATGGTATTCCCTGCAACAAGTGAATATATATTTAGCCTATAGTCATTTTAGAACTGATTTATATGTTAATTACATACACATACTTTTTTTTACCCAAATAATAGAGAATACCGCCTACAGTTGTGGCAGTAGAATGTTTCCATATACCAATTCATGTCATTATGGTAATTCCCACTCCAACTTGTAGCATATATAGATATAATGTTTTAGCAGTAATCTGTATACAAATGATCTTGTGTAGGTCCATTGTTGCCAACTGGCAACAATTTACATTTCCAGTTCTCCTCATCTGTCGGACCTGTCGGACTGTTAGCAGATGCACTCACAAATCTTTCACCCCCCCTCCACACACACACACACACACACGCACACACACGCACACACACTACCAGCGCCGGCCAAGCGCCCATGACAGTGACTCTAAAGAAAATAAATGTTGTCTTAAGTAGAAAATTGCCTTAAATTTGCATGAAAATAACTTACATCTGCCGTGGATGACAGAGTATATTAATCCCTCTGACCACGCAATCAAACCTTGGTATTTCTTGGTTTTGTTCTGTTGTATCTGTGACCTCCTCACATCATTATTTTAATATCCATCTCAAAGCAAAACAGCATTTTGACCCCAGTAGTGTTGGGGGTTGAAAATATCAGCCTTGGGAAGAACAAGCCAGCACTGATGCTTGCGGTTTGATTATCACATTACATGATTATATTCACCTAATTAACTGCAATTTAATAGAAAAAAGACTTTCTGATAGTCTGCCTGACCATGTTAACCACTCAGAAGCTGTTACAGGCTACTGTAAAGATAATTCTATCAGCCCTCTCTTTAGCTCAGCCCCAGAGTAAAACATACAAATACGAAACATGTATGAGTCCCGTTTTGTTGAATTACGTCCTTAACCTTTATAGTGCCGATCGGTGCCAGCGTTTTTCTGTGAGCATGGGGAATATCTAGTATCGCTGATTGCTGAAGATTACTTGGGAACATTTCTGAAGCTGCTGTTGTTCATGACAGTTGATTTGGAAAGAGCAAAGCAAATAATAATAAACATCATACAAATAATAAAGCAAAAAAAATAATAATACAGTTTTTTTCTGGCCTCATGCTTTGTATTTTATATAATAAAGGCATTGAGGAAATGTGGTTATAAGTGATGCCTTTGAAGAGGAGCAGTCCAAGCAAGCCCTTGGAGAACCACGGCATCAAAGACCTGTTTAATCAATAAGGTTAAGCTCAAAGCGCTGTACTGCCATCAAAACGTATACTTTTATGTAAATCTTGAGGTACACTACTATTAGTACTAGATGTTGCATTGCCATTGTGACAAAAGAAAAAGAAGTATCCTACATTTCCTGTATGTTGCTGGACATATTGGTCAACATTTAGTTCTGCTTGCATTGATCTTCTCATGTCTGTAATGAGGCGGCATGCATTCAGAGCGCTATTACTGTAGGTGTTGGTTACTCAACGGTTATGTGCTCCTTGTTGAGATACGTTTAACTTTACAAAGCTTCAGTTTAACTGCATTCATCATATCGGCTCTCCTCCAAACGTTAACACCAAGGCTCCTTGAATGCCTTGTGCTTTGAGATTTCTGTTGACGTGTGTGTGTGTGTGTGGCAGAACTCCTCAGACGGGAGCACCGTTGTCCGGTCGTACCTGTAGAGCTAAGGATCAGCTGCATGCAGGAGGAATTCCTACATGTATGTCCACTCATGACCTAGGACCTAGTCCACGTACTGTAAGGCGCTCGAGAGTCTGCCTACTGCGGAGCGTGGCTCGAGAGCGTCCTCTGTCGATGAGCGCTCCTGCTCCTTTTAAACCCCAGACATAAAACGACCCCTACCCCCCCTTCCCAACAGAGCTCAATTAGATTGTATGTCTAATATTCACTAACTACTGTATTGGACTCAATGGGTTCGTTTCGCTGTATTTTGTGCTGTGTCACCACCGTCATGCACAAGGCCCGCTCCTCTTTTCTTTAACCCCTTCCCCCCACCTCCCCTCACCCGCATGCCTCCGAGGCCCCGTTTAGCTTTGAGAGATCTTGACAAGTCGCTATGCATGCAGGCGGAATCCTTGACCTATTTCTTAATGAGTGAACCGTGCAAACGCGCTTGTCTTTCCTGTAGGAGCCGGGCTTCTCCCTCCCTCAGAGAACCCCCCCCCCCACACCCAACTGTCTCTCTCTCTCCATCACGTGCACGATAACACCGCTCCTGTGAGTTCAACCGATATGGATCCTCCCCTTCCGAGCGTCTGCAGTGTATCAACATTGAGCGAGTGTTTGTTTTTATGCAATCGGCCTACTATCTTCTCTCACTGTGGGCTGTTTATCTGAGCGTCTCGACTGTCCAGCTGTCACAACAGAGATCTCAATCTCCTTGACCCACACACACACACACACACACCCCCGCACACATGCACGCCACTCATTCAGCCATGTTATGTGCGGAAGAGTTCAGGGTTTGTCTGTGTGTGTATCTGTGCGGGGATTGACACCAGGCAGATGGGAATCGGCCGTGACATTGATCAAGTGGAGTGCAGCCGGGAGGAACATTTAGTCTTAGAATGGTCTCACTCCAGCGAAAGGCAGAACCATCTCTCTTCTCATCTCACTCGTGACACCGCTGTGCCCTCCCTTACTGGCCGTGGTGATGGCGAGCCGCTCTCTGTTTAACTTCCCTACCACGGGTAATAATAGTAAACAACATGCTTATTCTACCTGTCTGTAACGCTCTTCTGAGCCCCTAAGTCTCCACAATAAACACAGCCTCTCTCGCCGTTCCACTTCTGGCTTCAGCGCATTAAGATGCCATGACTCTTTTGAGGATTCTGTCCCACTGGTGTCCGATATCGGGCTAAAATTAAACCCATAGAGGGATTGGAATTGGAGAATTTCCCCAATGCACATTATAAAAATGATGTGTAACTTCACCCAAATCGAATATTTGAAGTGTACACTACATTCAATCTCAAAGTGAATGAATAGCAAAGGATTATGTATCTTTGTGTCACACAAACGTTGACGTTCAGGCATTTCTCTCTACTCTTATTTGCTGTGTGCGGCAGCTTCATTGCTTAGATACCTCTAGATAGGATAAGCACGCTGAACCATGCAATGTAATGTCATAGTGTTTAACTCTTTAATGATTTACAAGCAACAGCAGATGTTTGGAAAGGTCACAGTGTGCATTACATAATGCCGCCATTTTCATCATGTTGAGTGCTTGTGCAGCCAACGGTGTTGCTCACACCATTTTGGATTGATGGCTACAGGCCGCTGCATTGTTAAGCAGCAGTTTGCTTGCCATGACCAATGTTGCACAGAGTGAAAAAATCAATGTGACTCATTGCATTAAACCCCCCTTCCCCCCCACCAATACACCTGCGAGGCTGTAAATTGTATCATTTTAACATTACAGCCAGCGGCGCCGTGAATACACTCCCATGCAGTGTCCGTCCACCGAGGTGGGCGGTCTTCCTGCGACAGGTCCCGTCGACAGATTGCCTCCTTACCGTGGCCAAGAGGCCGGCTGTTTGTGTAATGAGATGATGCGCGTGCGCCCGCACACAAACCCCGGGGCGGGCTCCAGCCAATCGAACGGCCCTGGCAGAGTTCTTCCGTCTGCCGGGGAGAACCGCAGCCGGTCCAGATCCCGGCTGAGCCTGCCTCCTCCATTGATGGCAGCGAGCTCCCAATGAACCCCAGTGTGCCCTCTGCTCTCCCAAAGGCTTGCCAGCTTGCAGAGACAAAGCCTTTTGTGTGCCCGCTGAATCCAACAGATGGAGAAATGGACAGTAAATGGACGTGGAGAGAAAAGGGGGAATAAAGGAATTTAGTGAGGCATGTGTCGCGGGTACGTATTTAGCCTGGTCCTTTGGGATGGCTTAGGGCACACCCCACCACCACCCAGCCTTTGCTCAGTGCCTACGTTGGCACAACGCAAATGTTCTCCCTCTGCTAGAGTGTGTCTGTGAGCATGGAGTCTATACTCTCAAGGGCTCTCAAGGGTCCTAGGAAGATGTTGTTATTATTAAGATGTTAATGGAAGGGCCTCCGTGACACATTTCTCTGGGACGGAGTCTCCCGCACTCTGGTTCTCTCTCAGTCAATCTGCCCTCACACAGCAGCCTGCTTAGGAATTAAACCCCACAGCCGCATTCCCTACTCTCTCTCTCCCTCTGTCTCTCGCCCCCTTCTCCCTCCTTATCTGATTGCATCCGTCAGAGGCCATGCAATACTTTACCACGTGTAACAAAATGACGCGATGGCAGCGATATGGGGCAGCAGTCTCCAGCACAGGCGTCCCGTAGAATAACAAGTCAGGCTGTTTTGCTTTGCTTGTTCGCCAGTGATCCTCACACTGGTTGGATATCAGCCTGTCACCCCAGCAAGCAATGAGGGCTGTTATGACTCCACATGTTGTGGTTTGTTGCTGAGCACACCACACAGATTGCATTCCCTCAGTAGTCACCCCCCACCACCCCCCCCCCCCCCCCCCCCACCATACCCGGACACAAGTGACACTACCCACCCAGCTCCTGAATGAACAGATAATCGGGAGGGGGGGGGGGGAGAGGGGGAGAAAAAAAGACTGGAGCTTTACATGCAAATGCCTTGACTTATTTCATGTTCATGAAAAGGCACTGAATGCATTTTTGCTTTTCACACCCGTTTGAATGCAAGTCAGTTTAGGCTCGCACCATCAATAATCAATTAGCCGGTGTCACGGGAGGATGTGCTGTTTTGTTTGTTGGGAAGTTGACAATAAGCGAGCAACACAAGAGACAGATAGACGGGGGGGCTTTGGATGCCAAGGGGCAGCTGTCACTGCCAGATGACTGTGTGTGTGTGTTTTATGAGTGCTCTTGCTTCTCTGTTAGCTTTCTGTGTGTGTGTGTGTGTTACCGTAATGTACAAATAACTCCTTGGTGTGCAGCAAGGGAGGCACCAATGTACCCAATGCTGTGCTGCCCACACTGCCCCCTGCTGACAAGGACGCCCCTGCCTACCATTGTCGCCATGGTAACCAGCAAGGGGCACAGCCATTACTTGTCTAGTCGGCTCATGTGCCATTGAGGAGCCGAGCCAACAGCAGCATTGTCTTTACATTATACACTGCTGCGCTATAAAGAGGAGCATTTACAACTGAAAGGCTTAGACCATTAGTGTCATTATCTCTCTTTCGTTGTCTCAAAAGTAAAAAGGGCCCGCAACTGTAGTCATTCCAGATCCTGATTTGTTTACATAGCACCAGGTGCATTAACATCTAAGATATTCTCTCAGTATAAATATCTATGCTATTTTCTGTAGTTTATAGACAACCTTCCATTGTTCCTCTCTGGTGTTCTTCTTCTTTTGTCGTATCCACACGCAAGCAGTACAGTACAGTACAGTAGCTTTTGCATTTTAACACATTGGTGATGACCTTATCTTGCCTAGCTGTTTTTGAAGGTAGCAGCCTTAAACCAACCTTGACACTGAAGAGGAAACAAGGCCTCCCAAAATAATTCCTAAGATAGCAAACACAAAATCCTCTCTCCTTCTTTTTTAACATATATTCTTGATAAACTTTCCATTGTTATAGACCAAAATATTTTGTATATAAAATGAATAATGAAAAACCTTGAGACTGTAGCCCTTCATCAGGCATGTTTCCCTACACTGTTGGCCGGCGTACCGTGTAAAGCCTTATGTTTGGAGTTAGCAGTGAGTGAGTTGGCCGCAGCCAGTGAAATTGGACATGCTCCTTTAACAACATGGAAACACAGAAACATACTTTCTGAGAGCATAATCACATAGGTCATGTAACGGTTGCGAAGGTACATCGAGTGCAACTCTTATGAAAAGTACTGCGCCCTCTTGTTCTACAAGTTCAGCTTCTTTACTTTGGACTAAAGGGAGTGGTTGTGCAAACTAGGGGATTAATTACATTAATGATTGTGTGTGTGTTAACTACCATATTGCCCACAACAGGATGAAACCAATGATAGTATCTCGTCTGACTTCTTGAAAGGTTTAAATTACTGTATGTTATGTTGATTGTAGGGGGTTATATTGACTATAGGATTTGACATGGTCCTAATGTAGTAGGTGACCATGAGTATGGTGTGGTGTAGTCTGCTACTGAGGAAACATATGTGCCACTGTCATATCTCTCATGGCTGAAATAATCATTGTGAACGTACATAATCAAGTCAGGCAGTAGAAGCTGTGCTATAAAGCTATTGTTTTTTTCCAGTATCAACATAAATCTTATCAGCTGGGAAGTTGGAGTTGCTATTTTCACTTTTCTTGCATCTTAATGCCCGTTGCTATCAGAGGAAACTCTGCATGAGCTCAACAGAAACAGCGGGAGCTCCTCCAGACAGAGACATTACTTTGCCTCTGTCATAAGCAATGAGGACGAGAGACATGACAGCCGCCGCATCTTCAAATACCCTTCATCAGGATGCATGGGAAATTATGAACACAAGTGTCTTGAAATAAATAATCTATATTTCCTACATCATGTATAAATCACAGATCATCTACAAAGTGGGTCAAAGGCACTGTGTTTTCTGCAGTGTTTAGGGAAAATAACGGCTGAATTATGGCATCTAAGGCAATTACCCCAGGTGTGACGGTGCAGCCTCTCACAGCCAGCGCAGAGCCTTGGAAATCCTGCGTTGTCCATGAAGATGATGATTAAATATGACTGCACTATAACGTTCAACACTCCTCCCCCCCTCCAGGGGAGATACAGGTAGAGCGGCTAGGGGGAGGGGGGAAAGAGAGAAGGGGCAGGGCAGGTTTTTACTTGAACGCGGTGAATAAACATGAACATGTCTTAATCTGCAATAGTTCAGGGATTTACAGTAGCAGCTCATGCCATTAAATGGTTGCGCCACGCAAAAAGGTAGGTTCATGGGAAGTTTGTTTTTGCAATCCGCCCTTGGCATTAACTGACTAAACTCACCAACATTGTGAAAGCACTAAGATGTAATATGTTTTCCTTGTCATTGCCGGAAAACGTTTGAGAGTTTGTAGGTGTAATGCCAGTTACGCTAATGGTTTTGTGGTTGCGCTAATGCTTTGCACAAGCTTTTTGCAGGGAATGTACCTTGACATATGTGGATAGGTGAGACAAATTTGCATTTCCCTGCAACATGTATTCATGCGACACGCACATGTGAAAATTAATAATGAGTGAACGCCACTGGAGTGTCAGATTCCCAGTTAACCGGTGATGTTGCACAGTGGCTCTGGGGTTGTTAATGGAGTAAAATATGCTCGCCAGCTCCATTTTCGATTAGTACAATTACACATTCATGCTTATGTTTGTATTGTACACATTTTATTTTGTTTTCGTCAAAGCCGATAATTAACTGCCTTGAGCCCCTCTGCCCCCAAGCAAGCCTTCACCTTCTCTTTATCTTGCTTACGTTATCTGTTCTGTCTTGTTTACTGAGGAGGGTGGAAGAGTGAGAGTAGGATGGGTGGAGAATTGCCAGAGGGTGTAGGCGAAGGGTTTAGACACCAGTGAGTGTCAGTACAGTTTTACATTCACCTGCTGTTTGGCACCTGAGAGCCGCCACAGCTTTCTGCCGCTCAGCCTCAGACAACAAAGGTGGTGCGCTGTTGTGAGAGGTTGAAACAGGCTTTTGAAATGGTCTAAAGTACACACACACACACACACACACACACACACACACACACACCAACAAATGAACATGTGTTGGTGTGTGCGCTCGCTCATTCAGATGCATACGCCTTCAAACTACATGATAAATCCTTTTCCATTGACAGATTCAGCCATTGACAACGTTGATAAATTACAACGTGCCTTTGTTTGTTTTAAGGCTACAGTATTGGTGGGTTGTACAAAGAAAAAATCAAAGAATCAGCGGCAACTCTGGCTTAACTTCTGAGAAGCTAAAATGTGGTTTGTCTGCCTGCTAGTTCCCTTGGGGCGCTAACCATGTAGCACTACGTGAAGTTAAACAAACCCGCCTCTCTCTGTACACTGCTATCTGACACAGCCAATTACAACTGCAGAGGCCTCACAAACAGGGAGGGTTGCTTTCACCGTGTAAGGCTCAACCCACACTGGAGGCGTAGCGGCGCGCTGCGTCATATGGCGCGCATTTAGTTACGCTCCAAGCACCAATAGGACGCATTGCATCCTGTTGCGTCGTCGTGGTGCGCCAACAGGGGATATTACACACAGCGTGGGTCACGAGACCAATAGACCGATGCCTATTGTATTTTTTATTACTACTTTGCTAATTTAATGATATGAGCAGTTAAGATAGTTTTGATAGCAGCAGATCAACAACATAGTTGGAAGCTAGGCTACCATAAGCATTTGTTGATAGCGTATAGCATAACGCGGTACAGTACGGAGCAGTCGCGTTACAATAGAAGCAGAGAGCTAGGCTACCATAAGCATTTGTTGATAGCGTATAGCATAACAAGGTACAGTACGGAGCAGTCGCGCTACAATAGAAGCAGAGAGCTAGGCTACCATAAGCATTTGTTGATAGCGTATAGCATAACGAGGTACAGTACGGAGCAGTCGCGCTACAATAGAAGCAGAGAAAAGAGTTGCCAAGGGAGCCGGGACATGCTAAAACTGCATATTCTCTCGTGTTTTCAGGCGCTTCGACGTAGCGGAACAGTGGCGTTTTCTTTAGCTGGGTGGCACGTCAACGCACGTCGTATCGCGTCTAGATGGCGCCGGTGTGTGGGTTGTACATAGAAAACAATATGTGCGTCTGTCTTGACGCGCGTCGTACACCACCGGTGGGCTTAAATCTTTATTATGCTGCTTGAGCACAATTTATAATTTTAATCTCCATTTATTATTAATGGAGGAATTTCCAAATTTGATTTGGACTATTGGTAAATTGACTTTAAGAGGGAAGTCTTTAATCTAGAGGACTAGCTCTACAGTATGCTAACTCTATTGCACCATCTTTCATGCAATTGTAAATATATGACTCACTGCCATAGAGTCGGTAAGTTGTTTCCACCTAGCTATCTATGAAGATGAAGCCTCATTCATTATTCACCTCAATGGGACTGCATTGATCCATGTGTTTAAGGACTGTGCATTTTTGATTGAGACGAAGGTGAATATTGTGTGTACGTTGTACCCGGTTCCAATTTCCATCCATCCCGGAGAACCTGAGATAAGTTACATAGTCTGTGGATTGTCTACTCTCCCTGTCGAGCCATGTTCTTACCCCTAGGGACTGGGCAAGGACTGGGGTCACTTCAAGTGGAACCCAGTTGGTTGGCTACAACAATATGTTGACATACAGCATCCACATCCACATGGCACAAATCACAGAGGAGGAAACCGGGAGGTGTTTGGTTGTTCCTGGTGACATTTAGTCATACAGCAACAGGGAAGGAAGCTTGTATATGAAGGGAGGGAATTCAGAGAATTGCAGGATTAATAGTTTGTTCTCATAAATGTGCCCTATGAAACGAAACTGCACATTAGTATGTACTACAGGCACTGCAAGCATAACTGCCCTCAAATGGGTGGTGAAATAGGGAAAATGCTTAGATTATGTAGTCTGAATACCTGTCCAACTCCTGCTTGTGCCAGTATAGCGTGTGGTTAGCTACCACCGTGAATGCGGCCAAGGCATTCTTAGAAGTGCTTAAGAGCTGTTGTAATTTGCACAAATACTCCAGTCTAGTCAGAAAGCTATTTCCTCCAAAACTGTTTGCAATGATTCCTAGACCGAGAAGCGCTCAAGCAACCACCAAGTGCCCTAATTACCTCGCTTCAGCATGTTAGCTCGGCCCGGCCGCTCTTATTTGTGTTGCTGATGAAATGCTGAATGGAGCTTTTTTTCCCCTTGGATACACTTTCTTAGGGGTATGAAACAGTCGATTTTTATTGTTTCTCTCTTTCCTGTTATTGCAGTTTTCTGCTGGAGTATGATTATATGTTTTGACTGCTGATTCAGTCCTAAGGGAGCTGCAGCAAGGAATAGTGGGGCTGTTTTGATTGGCTCAAAGAGTCACTGCCAAGTACCAAACCACATGTTCACCCCCGCCACACACACACACACAACCCCCTACCCCCCCATTTTGCAGTAACTAACATATATTTCTCTATGGCCGAATGAGGAAATTCTCCCAAATGATTGGGTTACCCGTGCTTGTTGCTGTGGGTTTGTGCTGACACCGAGGGCATTCATTTCATCATATCCACTACCGCAGCACGCCGTTTCGTTCAAGGGGTTCAGTTACATCTCTCAATTCGATGAAGAGGGTCTGATCCGCCCAGAGCCTCTTTTTCCCCTGCTTGGCTAAGCTCACAGTCCAGACGGATGGCTTTTAAAGGCAGCCCAGCTACAGGGTTCCTCTCCACAGTCCTCACTTCGTCTATGTGTGCGGTCCCAAAGTTAACGCGAGGCAAAAAGCTGCCACAGTGGAATTCAGACCGCCCGGGCAATGCGTCGTCACACTGTCCAGTCAAGCAACGGCCTTTGCTTTGATTTATTTCCTCTCTTCATTACTTTGTCACCGCTCTTGTCCTTTTATTACCTCTTTTTTCCTCTTGATATTGCTCTTTTCTTTCTCTCTTTTCCTGCTCTACGTCTTTATTGGTTGTTCTTTTTCCTGTATCTCTCTCTTTGTTCTCCTGCTCTCTCTCTCGCTGTGGGTTTTGGTCCCAGCCTCTCACAATGAAACATGCTTATTTTAATAATCTCGCCAGCACAGACTGGTCTTTGATCAAACTTAATGCTCAAAGAGCAACTGCCTCATCCGCCATTTGGGGGTGGTAGTAGGGGGGAGGGGGAGACAGGAAAGCTGGCCTTGTGAATCCGATCCTCCCCCGGGGCGAGAGAGGGGTTTACGTTCCAGCCGAGACCTGATACAAACGAAGCCCCGGTGCTTATTTGCTCATTTGGCTCGTAGGGTCCTAAAGCACCCCTAACTGTTTTCCTCCCAGTCGGTGTGCTGTACAGTACACGACATGCACACGGGGCTTTGGCATGGGAGCATGTGGGTGGGGGGGGGGGGGGTTATTACCATGCCGTTCACACTTGAGCTAGATTTTGACAAGCCTTGCTGCTGAATTTCAACATCCACCCTCTTCCCTTCTCATGAAGCAGGCCACGTGCGCGCCAGCGTCTGTGATTGCATCAATGACATGCCACTCCACTGATCCAGGCCTCCGCGGGCGAGAGATGCTATCAAGATATCTCGCACAAGGCTGACGGACAGCCTTATGAAACTCACACAGCCATGCATGAAAGATGTCGTCCCTGCCGCTGGCTGAATATTATGGATGGCCAGCCTGTCTCTCCACATAGGTCTTCAGTGGTGCCCTTATTAGCTTCTCCACGGTCAGCACAGCCTTTCATCTGCCTTACATCTGTATGTGTAGCTCCCTTTAGCTCCATGCCAGGCAGCATTTAGCATTAGCACCCCCTCCTGTAACATTCTTAGAGCTTTGTGATGTCACTGCCACGGTGGCACATCAGCTGCCAAGGTAATGCAGCTGGGTGTAAAAGCTATAGCGAAGGTAGGAGGAGCCAAAGTAGGGGATGAGAGAGAATGGGAGCCTCAGCCTCACTGTAGCCCCTCACTGTTTGAGGTCCAAGGGGCCAACCGTCCTCTGCCCCACCTTCTCCATCCTCCTTTGACCCATGGGGAGTGTACCTCTACACCTCTCTCTCTCTCTCTCTCTCTCTCTCTCTCTCTCTCTCTCTCATCTCAGCGGTGGATAATAACGTTCAGGCCAGACCTGCCTTCATCTCTCACATATTACATTCAACCTTCACTCCTAAGGTGAATAATGCAGGGCTTTGCTATTGCCTCCGCCGACATGCTATTTTTCATCGCGGCCCTTCTAGGTCACCATGACATTCCTTCTTCTGTGGCTCCCAACCTTTGGCCCCCCCTCCCCCCCACCTTCTTTTCTCCCCCATTCCCCCAGCGTGCAGCTGGGGAACCGTTGTGCCACATGTGTAATGAATGGGCTTCGCCGTACACAGAACGTACCGGTACCCCCCAGAGCAACACCTATATATTGTATCTGCTGTGTACATATGACCTCATAGTATACTGCTGAGTTTACAGAACGGTTCTTTTGTCTTGTCTCCCGCCACAAAGTCACTTAAGTTTATTTCTTCTAGGGCATCCTAGGACATGTGTTTGGTTAACCACACCGGTTACATACAGTGTGATTATTTATATCTACGTACAGTATAGCCAAGTGCCCAGCAGTGTCGTTTTACAGTAGACTTCACACTAATGTGCGGAAGGGCCTGCTGTGGCAATATGCCTACAGAATTCGTAGGAGACTGGCTCGCTCACAGGAAGCTGGCCGCTGCTGATTTTCCACTGTGTCCCAGCCAGCCCTTCATCCTGTGTGAGGTTCACACGGAACCAGCCGGAAGGTGTGAATGTGCATTTCAGCCCTGATCTAGCGAGTCAGCCTGCCAGCCTGCCAGCTCGCCGAGCCTCGTCCCCGTGTCCAATTGTGTCTGTGTCCTGTCGTTGCACTGGAAACAGCTGCCTTTCTTCAGAGGTTGTTCAGGTGCATTCCTATACCCCACAGCCTTCGCCAGGCTGAGCTAATGCTTACTGCAGTCTCCGCTGCCGTTTCATTATTCATATTCATCTCCGAGAGCTGGTTTGAACCTGCATACAATTCCACATTTTTATGCGTTATTGCTGTGCTCTGTAATGGCGCTCTGAGCTTTTTCTTCTCATGTCCGGTCCCCCAGACCGACAGAATATTGAGGGTGTGTGTGACATTACGTAGCTCATCTTAGCGCCATACCAGGCAGTGTTTAGCAGTAGCATTTGTTCCCCCCTCACCCCCTCCCCCAACTGTAAAATCAACCCAGCGATATACCTTATTTATTTATTTCATAGTCAGGTTTCCTGGTGATGTGCTATCACACTGCTGTGCACGGCATGTAAGATATAAGAGCCCTGTGATGTCACCATCACAGTGGCACAGCGAGGCTTGGCAAGGCGAGGCAGAACCCCCCCTCCCCGCTTTTACCCTCCCCACGCTGCCTGTTAAATCACTAAACGTCTGCTGCATGCACAGAAAAAGAGGAGTCCCTCTCTGTGGCATTGTGTTTTTTTTTACAAACACTTAGCGCTGCTTTCTCTAGAGCTGTGAAATTTTGCCTTGCAAGGCGTGTTTCAGTCTGCAGTAAGTCCCCCGGTTTAACCACTGAAAGCTGTTATCCAGACGAAGATTTGGCTTAAGTAACTAGCTGCAGACTGGATTTCTTGATGTTTTATCACCTCTGATGACATTAGCGAGAAATGGGGAGAAACTGAATTCTATCCTACAGCATTAATGGATAGCTGTGGTTGCCCCTCGCTAGAAAGGTTCTGGGTAAATAGGCCTCGATGTTTTTCTTACTGAATGGTGTAGAAAGAAACTTTCTCAAATATGTTCTGTGGTATTTTAGAAGGTGTAAAGATATACACATACACTATGAAACAATTTAGTTGTTTAAAAAAAGGATGGCACTCTGGTTTTAATGTGACGTTAGTGTGCAAACATCAGCATATCCGTCCACATCATTCAACATTTGAAACAATAAATGTTGACACAGCAAACAATTAGAGTTCCTTCTCCTGTCGTTCATGTGAAGCGCTTCCGTCCTCGTGTTTCTTTGGTGGCATCTGGTTCATGTCACGGGCCACTGTCAGGCCTTACAGTGACCTGCAGTAGTTTGCAGGCAGACAGAACAACAGAACGGATTATGTGTTTTTCACCCTGACTCCCACCCCTCCCTCCTCCACCCAGGGGGGAGGGGTGCAGGCAGGTCACTGGGGTTAGTTTGCTTAACTTTAACCTCAAGTGCTTCTCCCTCAATAAATCAAAAACAATATGAGATAAGCCAGCCAAGTCTCAGTCTGGAGCTACTGCTAGAGTCAATATATTCTGAGTCCTCAGTGGAGCTCCAGACTGCTGTTTAGGCGGAGGTTGTGATCCTTTTTTGACCGGAGGAGCTGGATCTACAGTATGAAGTCATTGTCCTAAGCCTTCTTTATGACAGTTGGAAATTCAACCCTTAGGCAAGCAGAAACACCTTTTTCTGTTGGTACCGCCATGCTGTGGTTTTGTGTGTGCGTTGGGAGACAAACAAGGGCAGCAAGAGAAAAATAAGAGAGTGGAATATTTCAAATGACTACAAAAGAATACTGTATGAGTAAACACCGTTAATTCATCAGAGACAGGCTTCTGTCCTGGCTTAGTTTAAAGTACACACAAGCGTACCTCCAGGCATTAGCATTGTCAGGTAATCTCATGTAATTGAGGTAACCAGTATTGGCCATGAACCATTTGCTGTCTTCGATCAATTGGCTTTAAATCAAATTATGTGTATAGGACTTTGACTTGCTGTGTTCTTTCCCTGTTAGTGTATATGCATTGCATTTTTAAATAATGATTAATGTTTTCCCCCACAATAGGCCATCATTGTAAATATAGTAAAATAAATGTCAAATAAATAAATAAATGAATGAAAACATTTTGTTTTATGTGAGCGTTACTAATGATTAAACCAGACGTTATGAAACCTTTGAATGTATACAGTAGCTTTCTTTAAAGTCCACATGCTGACACTGTTTAGGTAGTCTGGTCATGAATGAATTGAATATGTGCACATCAGTGTTGTGTGGCGCCTCCATGTTTAGTGTTACAGTGCGTATACTGTCTGTGCCACTCCACCCTGTCAGCTAACTGCCCCTACGGTACAGCCTAGCGAGGGGACAGAGATCACACACACAGCTCTCATGCTAATTGGCTTGGCAGCTAGTTGATTTTAGCTTGGAGTGCTAGCCACGCACGACTGCATATGCATGAGAGACAAACGACATGCGTATGTACAGTGCGTGTGTGCACCTGGTCATCAGTAAGCTATTGACAGACTGTGTTTCTCTCGGTCAAAGTTGACGTGCAGCGTTCAGTCTCCCGTGTTTGTAACCATACTCCAAACAACATACCCAATAATGCCTAATCTCTTGCTCCTGCTACGCAATACCCAGTGTTATAGTGATCTGCGCGGGGCAAGCAGTGCTCCCTGCAGGATAGACCTCCGTAAAGCTGGCACCCCATATGACAAGAATAAAACAGTGTAAAAATAATACAACATTTTTATTTGTTTGCGCATCATTTGTGCACATTTTGTGTATAAACCGTTTTAGAGAAAGTTTATATTTACATATTAAGCCTATGAGCGATTCAGCCCTTTCCAGCGCGAGACAAATGGGAAGACGATGATGTCATCTGTTTACATAAAACAAACCTCAATAAAACCTAAAATAATGATGCACTAATGTTTGTTTTGTTTGCACAAACATGCACAGATGATGCACCAACGAATGCGATAAGTGAAAGATGAAAATAACATTAATAGGGGGCTGAGGACGTCACACCACTGCAAAACGACATCATGTTTAATTTCTCTATAACGATTTGTGCACACATATTTACTTTACATGCACAAACGTGCCCAAACGATGCACAAAGAAATGGAAATACTTTTGTTCACATTCTTATCATACGGAGTGGCAACTTTGCGGCGGTGATTCCTATTGGCTGGGTACAGAATGGCCTCATCGCCGCATCAAGCTGGGCTGTGCTACTGTCCTCTATATGTGAAACAGCAGCGGGGATAAAAATGGAAGGGATTACTTTGACTGCCGGGGTTTCCACCATCATCACCTCCCCACGGAGAAACTCTTATGTAACCGCTCTTGAATTTAGTTAAAATGTGGTGCCCGCGGAGTTAAATAACAGACGCAGGCCCTCTCATTGTGTAATGGGTATTGCGTCTACAACATAGATCTTATATCTTGCTTTTTTTTGTCTTCCCTCTCACCTCTCTGCACTACAAACCCCTCACTAACCCCAAACCCTTTCCAGCTTGCCAGCTGAATATTTGCTCAAGATAATAGCGGCTGCACCGTGCCAGCTTCTGTAGTTGTGGCTGTTAGCGCTACTGTACCAGCTTGTTACACAGCTGGAGTAATGAATATGTGGCCCACACTCCTTTCCATGTCTGGCCCGCCTCTCCCTCACAAGTAGACTCGCACACACGGACAACGCGCGGATAACGCATACGCATGAGCAGTACACAAGCCCAGAGGGTCTGTTGGTCGCTTGTGTTTTATGCTTGCGCTGCGTTTTCACCACAGGACTCAAGTTTTATGTTGCTCTCTCTTTTCGTTTCTTCACCCAGCCACCCTCTTTTTTACCTTCTTTCCTCGGCCAGTGAGCCTTGCACTGCAGTGCACACCTGGATCCTGTAGAGAGTAGAGACAGATGACTGGGAATATGTGTGAGTGAGTGAGTGAGAAATAGAGAGAGAGAGAGAGAGAGAGAGAGAGAGAGAGAGAGAGAGAGAGAGAGAGAGAGAGAGAGAAAAAAAAAAATAGA